>RCHF01002213.1:0-30771 GCA_003987895.1 Neonothopanus nambi | reverse complement strand
GGCTACACTACACTTGAATTACCCTTCATTAATTGATCTTATGTCATTCATCAAGAATACGAACGTTGTCGAACTATACAGCCGTCTAGAGAAGAATGAGAAACAGTTGACGTTCTACAACAGCGGTATTGGTACATATGCGAGACCTTCCTGGAGGTCTTTGAGTTACATCAAGCAGGTTCTGGGTCATAAGATGGATCTTGCTATTGCTTGGTAAGTTGTCACGTATGCCCAGTCATCATCAGCTAGAATTCTGATTGAATATAGGAGATTCGAAAGGATATTACTCGACGCCTATCGGTGGATTTCTGAGATATACCAACCTGGTGATCGCATCTTTCTCTTTGGTACTTAATGATATTGTTTCATGTTGATTGAGCTGACCACCAGGTCAGGATTCTCTAGAGGCGCGTATCAAATTCGTGCTCTTGCAGCAATGATTGAAACTGTAAGTGAATTTAATTTGGTAGTTGCAGATATGTTATCACCTGACCTATGTTCTTAAGGTTGGGTTAATTCACCGAGGCAATGAAGCACAAATCCCATTGTGAGTGTTTGCGACTGCTATTCGATGATCATTTAACTCGTCAAAATCTTAGCGCCTATGAGCTATACATTGATACATCTCATACAACGACTCGAGAATCTGAAAGCCCTCGGAAAATGGCTAGTCGGTTTAAAGAAACATTCTCGAGAGACGATGTGAAGGTACATTTCGTAGGTGCATGGCAAGTAGTGATATGAGTAATGTTTGTTTTCAAGTCAACTCATATAGGTTTTCATTTTTGTTCTTCTTTTTGGTAGGGACACGGTGTCATCAGTCGGCCTTGTACGAGCAGATAAGAACTTACCACATACAACGGATGGTATGAAACATGTATGTTACTTCCGTCATGCTCTTGCATTGGATGAACGGCGTGTCAAATTTTTGCCGGAATATGCTTATGGTGGGGTAGCACAGCCACTGTCCACAGAGGAGGGGAAAGGTTTGTGGGTATTTTTCATGCAGAAGAAGAGGCTCAGTACTTTCCATCCAGAAGAAGAGACTCCAACACAATCACAACCAGGGGTAACACAGTCTTCCAATAAAAATGAAGATGAGAATCACTCAGATGTACCACTATCCCATGGCCTGGATCTACCTCCCTCAAGCTTCCAAGACCCCAGTGTATCACCAGTCAATACCATGCCGGTAAAAGACGACTCCTTGTTGAAGCCACAGACAAATGAGAGAGAAAGTCACCCTGTACATTCGGCACAGAACATGATGAGCACCAGTACTTCCGATGGAACTCAAGACAGTGATCAGAAGGCATCACCATCCCATAGACCACGTCGGCCTCCCTCAAAGCCACATACAAAGGAAGTCTGGTTTCCTGGTACACATTCTGATATGTGAGTCTATAATATTCTATGACATGTGCCATCTCTTGGTAAATGAAATTGATGAATGGTGTCCATAGAGGAGGAGGAAGTGTAGAGAATGCAGACCTCAACTCATATGGACCTGCACTCCAATGGATAATCCATGAGGCTACGCTTGCTGGTCTTTTGATTAAACCTCCCAAGAAGAAATTGACTGTGAAGCAGGATGAATCTATTGTGCAGATTGCTGAGCAATGGTCTTACAAGACAACCACAGTGCATGAATCTCTCACACCAATGTGGTGGCCTCTTGAGGTGATACCTATCAAACGATTGTCTTACAAGACAGCAAATAGTATCACATATATGTGCGTTGATTGACTCTTCTAGATTATGGATAATCTAACACTCCTTTTCCCTGGATCCTTAAATACAACAGTCCCCATGTAGGAGCCGGGCGTCAGGTTGCCGTAGGCCAGTTCATACATGGATCAGTACTTGATTCTCGAACTCTGAGGTTGCGAGGAAAGTTCAAAGCATGTCTTCCCCCAGATTATTGGGACAAAAGGAGTGTAAATTCAAAAGGGGGAAAATTCAGGGCGGAGGCTTTGTCTAAAGCTGTAGATAAGATTTGGGTTGAACCAGATTTATTTCATCAAACGGCCAACCATCTTTTGCGTTTACAAGATGATCAGCTGCAGAGAAAAAAGGAGAAGGAGGAGAACCCGGCACTCAGCTCCGAAGAGTTCATGTTTATTTTAAAATTCCTGAACGAAATATCTTCAACATGTAAGTATATGCATTTTTTCAATATTATAATGTTGCTGCTAATTGACATCACTCTTGTGGTATGTAGCTCAAGGACMGCTCTCACTCAACGAGGTTGATAAATCGGCAGAAGTTCTCTATCAGACCTTGTACAATTTGACTAAACGATCGGTGGAGGATCAGCGAGAGGCTCTGCGCTTGATCATGTCCACCCTTATCAATATGAATCCTAGAGGCTTCAGTTTCCACAGTGTGCCTCCTCCAATGCACCTAATGACGGCGAAAGAAGACGCCTCCCTGGATGATCAATCACTCGCTAAGAAATTCATACGTCAATTCCGAACAGGTGAGAGTTCCGCCTTTCAATTTTATATCCCTCACCGATTCTTCTCTGTCTGAACATAGCTGAGATCAAGCGCGTTGATACTCACCGGCACCTTTGTGTTTTATCTATGGCATTTTCATCCGATGGCACACACGTTGCTTCAGGCTTAATCAGCGGGTCTGTTTGTATGTGGAATGTCGATGCGGATGATACAGCTTCTAAGGTGTTGGGACGACATAGGGGTCCAGTTACCTCTGTTGTGTTTTCCTTAGATGGAAAAAAGATTGCTTCGGGCTCGATCGATTGCACAGTTTGGGTATGGGACGCTCAGATGGGTAATCCGCTTCTTAAAGAACCATTGAAACAAGAGGATTGGGTCATTACCGTTGCGTTCTCGCATGACCACAGATTCATAGCTTCTGGATCTCGTGATGGTTTGGTTATTATGTGGAATGCAGAGACAGAGGCTGAGATTTTTAGGCTACGCCATGAATCTAAGGCTTTCTCTGTTGCATTTTCACCAGATAGCAGGAGGCTCATTTCAGGGTCATTGGATCATACCATTCGCATATGGGATACGGATACGGGTGAACTTGCACCTCATGGCTTCTTAAAGGGGCATACAGGACAAGTCACCTCCGTCGCATTTTCTTCAAATGGGGAGTGGATTGTTTCAGGCTCATGGGATAACACAGTGCGTGTATGGGATGCAAGAGATGGAAGCTCACTCCTTGAACTCAAAGGGCATACATACGATGTGAATGCTGTTGCATTCTCGCCAGATGACACACGAATTGCTTCAGGATCAAATGACGAGACGATTTGCATATGGGATGCAAGGACAGGGAAGGAGCTCTTCAAGTTATCTGGACACACAGCTCCTGTTACATCTGTTGCATTTTCACCAAGAGGAGATCGTATCGTCTCGGGAAGCTGGGATAGAACGATACGCCTGTGGGATGCTAATGGACCTGATGCTTATGATAAATGGGTGTCAACAAATGAGGAGCTACCATTTGCTCCTGTGTAATCTTGAACGGAATGCCTCCGGCGTGCTGTGGACGTGTGGTAGTGGCGGGGTAGTATGGCAGTATGGACGGTGTGGCAGCTGAATGAACTTGGATTTCGCTATACGGGCTACTTCTCACCCAATTTCACGCTTTGATATTTTTGATATGTAGCATCACTTTCGCTCAAGTTAGGACCCGATCTGGTTAGTATACCTATCTATCTATCTATCTACTTACCTCCTCTTTCTCTTCTATGTTTTTGATTTTTCATATGTACAAGGGTTGATCTGGTTATCGCTACAAGATTGTGTTTTTTTCTCCCTCTCATAGATTTTCGCCTTATTGATTCTCTCCTTCTTTGAACTTGTCAACAGTCTAATGAGTAAATGGATTTGATGAGCAGTCATGGAATCCACGCCACTCAGTACACCAGGAAACACACTGGGACAAGCAATAAGTACACCCCGAGGAGATATATACGTGGCAATCATCCCTGTACCCATAACGATAAAATAAGAGCAGACGAAAAACGAAAACGAAATAAACTATTCGCATCAACTAACTCATTGGAAAAGATATACTCTCCGGAATATGCTCGATAACATGTTGAACCATCTTGCGGCCGTTTACCTCGATGATAGGTTAAATGAAGCCAGGGACTAGTACTGTTAACCCTCCAGCGTCCTAAGTAGCACTGGCAACATGCTGAATGAACGCAGCTGCTCTTGCTGGCGTTATGCCGACCCCTCCGTGCTCGCTCTCATTCATTATGCCTTTCGCCAGTCGGCAAAATATCTTACATAATGCCTGAGCTGTACTTGGTGTACTCCTTCTGCTTGGCTGATACGATGCTCTCCATATGAGCTAGAAGGGCAAGAAACCGTGGTAGGTTACTAGTGCTAGCAAGTTACTGGTGCGCCTTGAAGTATTCGGCTGTCGGCCCGATCCCGCCACGTTGACGGTCTAAAGCGCTGGAAAGAGTTTACATAATCTTTTACATAGTAAGCAACTTCAACTTGCTACGTTCTCTTCCTTCCTCGCATTAGGCCTGTGGGCCACCCCTCTGACTACACGGTGTCGTGCTTCGCAGATCCGGCACTTGGCTTTGTCAGCCTTATAGAGGGACCAGTTACAGGTCTATCCTCGCATACTGGCAGGGTCTGAGTTGGAGAAGTGTCGAAGCTCAACTGATGAAGTGTGGGTTATTAAGAGGATTGGGATGTCGGGGAATGGCTGCAGTATCAGAGGAATTTTGGGCAGGGGTGTATGTCGTTCTTCATTGAAGAATATGGATGTCCGTTTGTTTTCATGGTATCGACTCCTTCATTTTCTGCCATGCCACTCTGAATCTGCATCTGCGAGGGTCTGACGTCTATCGATTATCCAGTATCTTACGCTCACGTTGTTACTGTGAGTGTATTTCTGGACGAAATCATTTCTTGGAGCTCATCCATCTTGTATCTCATCCACCTCTTTTCACGATGACCCTTCTACCCCGCGATTCGTGAACCTCGTTTTTCATTAAGGCTACGGAAAGCGGTTCTACGTTGACCGTCATGCCTCAAAGCTACGTGTACACGTCATTATTCGTCCTAGCGCAACGGGAGTATCAAGGGGCACAAAACCGAGAGCTTTCAAATACAATCTCTCTATGCTGCTAAGCTATTCGGTAACGAAGTATCCAATATACAGCGCTAGGTGAATGCTGTTACTGGTGAGTGCTTTTAGTATTTATACTTCGTTCTCGGTGATGTTCTGATCTACGCACCCTAGGTTCGGAGAAGCGTTTTGGTTTTTTGAGAAGACTTACACGTGCCTACGAGGCCGATCGTATGTCGGACAGTTGGTAATAGCTATTTGACGTCCTCATCGATGAATGTAGTGCTGATCAACGATTTAGTTCCACCTCGCTATATTGAAATTTGAAACAGTTGGCTGATGAATTACAGACTCGGAGTCTGGAAGTATACGGTGCGTGCCACTGCGCGCCTTCTTACTTCTCCGTTTAATATCGTGAATGCGCGCGCTCTTTCAGGCCTTCCTTTTGTGTTAGACTGTCGTCTACTGCTGCGGCGGCAAAAAATTCACGGCCGTGCCATTTCTGAGGTATTCGTAGCTGCCTGCTACAGTATTCATGTTCACTGACCTTTCTCTGCTATAGACCTTCCGCCTTCTTCTTTTGCATAGGTGACTGATAGTCATCTAATGCCTTTCCCTTTGGCGTGTGTATCTACATGAATCCGGCATACCAACAAAGGCGCTTAAAGGGCGCTAAGTACGGTTGTGTGTATCCTCGTGTATCATCCATCCGGCACATCGCTAGATTCAAGGCGCTAAGTACGTGTTTCACGGTATGTTTCGTCAATTCGTTTTGACAAGTGTCCATTTTCGCTGTCAGTGTCTCATGTCTTGGCTTGATATGTTCTTCCTCGTCCTTCTGGCATGCTATTCGTATCTATTACTATACGCATCCGGCATATCTTGAAATACAATGACACTAGGGTACGCCTCGTTTCGACATCCATTTTCGCTGTCTGACATTGTATTCAGTATAGACGCTGGAGTTCTCGACTAGACTCCGGAGTTCCTTACCCATTATGTCGAAGGAAGATGGTTATAGTGGTGCGTTGGATCAATTATGGCATAGCAACAGCGTGATCAAGTGTTAAGTCCTAAAAACTTTGATATATGTTTATAACATTTGCTAACCATATGATTTTTCTTCCTAGCTCGAAGCACTGCATATACGTACAATGATCGACTATTCCCGTTCCCATAGCTTGTAGCGCTCGCCGCTGCATATATAATGATCGACTAGTCTCAGCCGCGCATATTCATTGCCCTGTCCCCTATAATCAGGGGTATACCCTAACATTCATGAACGCCGCATCAGAAGAAACACCACAAAATTCGAAGAAAGCCAGGCCTGGAGAGGACGCTCTATGTTTCTGCAAGACGAACTCTGATAGCAGGAATTTGGTGGTCTGCATCGATGGGACTTCAAATCAGTTTGGTCCAAAGGTGAGTCAGATGGGCTATGTACGTTTGAATTATCTTTTGCTTAGTGGTTCTAATACTCTTGTATCCAGAATACGAACGTTGTCGAATTATACAGTCGTCTGGTGAAGGATGACAAACAACTTACGTTTTATAACAGCGGTATCGGTACATATGCGAGGCCGTCGTGGAAGTCTTTCAGTTACATCAAGCAGGTGATGGGCAATAAGATGGATCTTGCATTTGCTTGGTAAGTTGTCACGAGAGTTAGTCGGCATCGGCTAGAATTCATGATGGACTATAGGAGATTTGAAAAGATCCTGCTCGATGCCTATCGGTGGCTGTCCGAGATGTACAAACCAGGAGATCGTATCTTTCTTTTTGGTTAGTAACACTCAATAATCCTTTTTCAGTGATTGAACTGACTATGAGCTCAGGATTCTCCAGAGGCGCGTATCAGATTCGCGCTCTTGCAGCCATGATCGAAACGGTATGTTTGGCGTTTGAGTTCAGTGTTACAGCTATCATGTCATCTGACCGAGGTTCTTCAAGGTTGGGCTAATTCACCGAGGCAACGAGGCGCAAATACCATTGTGAGTGTCAATTACTCCGATTCTACCCTTTACGAGCGCTCAACTCATCAAACCCTTAGCGCCTATGAACTATATGTCCATACCTCCGGTACAGCGACTCAGCTTCAATCAACCACGAAATGGTCAAGAGACGGAGAACCTATGCAGGAGGAAAAAATCCCTGAGGATGCTGAAAATCGATCAAAGTATGACGATGATGAGGATAATCAAGACCCTGAGCTCATGGCTCTCCGGTTCAAGCAGACGTTCTCGAGAGAGAATGTCAGGGTACATTTTGTAGGTGCATGGTAAGTAGTGATTTGCGTGAGGTTTTCAAGTGATCTAATATGTTCCTACCTTTTTTTCTTCTTTTCTCTTTTGGAAGGGATACGGTGTCATCCGTTGGTATTGTACGAGCAGATAAAAACCTACCACTTACCACGGATGGGATGAAACACGTATGCTACTTCCGCCATGCTCTTGCACTGGACGAACGGCGAGTGAAATTCCTGCCTGAATATGCTTATGGCGGGGTATCGTTACCACCCACGAAAGAAGGAGATGGCTTCTCAGGACTTTCGACACAGAAGAAGAGATTTAGCTCAGGTTTTATGGAAGGTTTCCGCGAAAAAAATGCTTCTGGATACGCACTTATTTGTGAAAATTGTCACAAGCACAACGGGCTCGTCAAGAAGAGCGTATTGGAAACTATGGGTAAGTCTTTTCCTTTTCCCTTCATCCTAACCCACTTCTTGAATTTGGTAGCTCATTGTCGTGCTAATCTATCATCTTATCACCAGAGTATCATTGTCCGAGATGCGAGCATTTCAATTCACCCGCGCGCTCAAAGGCCGATTCTTCATCCAGCCCTCAAGCTGTCTCTGCGAAACATACCCCTTTGACTGACGCCGCGTCGATCACATCTTCACAATTACGCGAAAATCCAACACGATCCCAACGAGAAGCAAATCAATCTTCGAATGGAGCTCAAGCCGGGATTGCCCCGAGTACATCGCAATCCCGTGGTCCGGATCTACGCCCCTCGAAACCACATACGAAGGAAGTGTGGTTTGCTGGTACGCATTCCGACATGTAAGCATTTGATCATTAGACCTTCTGACGTATGCCCGAAATTCATGAATTTTAACTTCTTCCATCCATAGAGGAGGAGGAAGTATAGAAAATGCAAACTTAAACTCATATGGACCCGCGCTTCAATGGATGATGCACGAAGCTATGCTCGCTGGCCTTTCGGTTAGACCTCCAAGGAGTAAATTGAGCATAAAGGAGGAACGAAAAATGCACAAGTCTCTTACGCCACTTTGGTGGCCTGTTGAGCTGCTACCTATCAAGCGGCTGTCTTACAAGAATATGGATGGTATGACATACACGTACGTTGATTAATTTCTCCTCAATTCATGGATTATCTAATGTTCCTTTGTTCCCGGACTCTTGAAACAGTCCCCATGTGGGTGTCGGGCGTCAGGTTGCCGTAGGCCAATTCATCCATGGATCGGTACCTGCTTCAAGGCTACGAGGAAAGTTCAAAGCACGCCTTCCACCGGGTTATTGGAACAAGAACAAAGACGATATTGATGATTCGAGAAGTAGTATGAGCTCAGAAGGAGGGAAAGTCCAGAAGGAAGCTTTGATTAAAGCTGTAGCTGAAATTTGGGTCGAGCCGGATTTGTTTGATCAAACGGCCAACTATCTTTCGCATTTACGAGATAATCAGCTAGAGGTMAACGCAGAGTTYGTGTCTATTCTAAAAATCTTGAACGAAATATCTTCAACGCGTGAGTACATTTTTTCAATATTATAATGTTGCTGCTAATTGTTATCATTCTTGTGGATATTTAGCTCAAGGACAGCTCTCACTTAGTGAGGTCGATAACTCTGCGGAAGATCTCTACACGATCTTGCTCCATTTGCCTAGCAATGAAAGTGTGTCAGTGGAAGATCAGCGAGATGCTTCACGCTTGATCATGTCCACGCTGATCAACATGGCTCCTGGAACCCTCAGTTTCCACGACGTGCCTCCTATAATGCGGATAATGATGGTGGAACAAGGTGCCTCCTCGAGTGACCAATCACTCGCTAGACGTTTCATACGTCAATTTCGAACAGGTAAAGGGTTCAACTATTCATTCAGGCTTGCGTTTTCTATATGTATTATTAATGTTGTCTCTTAACAGCTGAAGTCAAGCGTGTTTTTCCTTCCAACGCGGTTTACTCTGTGGCTTTTTCGCCTCAGGGCACGCACATTGCAATGGGTTTATCGGATGGGACTATTTCTACGTGGAACGTCACTGCGGATCTTGCAGTTCCCGAGAAATTGAGAAGACATAAGAGATGCATTCGATCTGTTGCATTCTCTTCGGATGGTGAAAGGATTATTTCGGGCTCGGAAGATTTCACGGTTCGGGTATGGAACGCTGAAACGGGTGCAACCATCCTTGATGAACCACTGAGACATGAGGATATCGTTTTTTCTGTCGCCATCTCGCCCGACCAAAGGTTCATAGCTTCTGGGTCCTCCGATGATTTGGCTATCATTTGGGATGCAACGACAGGGGCCAAACTGTTCGAACTTATACGCCATAAAGGTGGCGTTAATTCTGTTGCGTTTTCACCAGATAGCAAGCGGCTCGTTTCGGGGTCAGCGGATTCCAATATCTATGTATGGGATGTGGACACAGGTGAACTYGCGCTTCCTGACCCTTTGAAGGGGCACACAGAACGAGTTACCTCTGTCGCGTTTTCTTCCGATGGGAAACGCATCGTTTCGRGTTCTTATGACGACACAGTACGTATATGGGATGCAACAGATGGGAGTTGGATCCTCGAGCTCAAAGGGCATGAAAGAGATGTGAATTGTGCTGTGTTCTCCCCAGACGACAAACGAATCGCTTCAGGATCAGATGACCACACGGTTCGTATATGGGATGCAAGTACAGGGAAAGAACTCTTCAAGCTATCTGGACACTCAGATTGGGTTCGATCTGTTGCATTCTCACCAGGAGGAGAGTTTGTCGTCTCTGGTAGTGATGATGGCGAGGTACGCCTGTGGGATGCTACTGGGGCTCATGCTCATGAAGAATGGGTTTTCACAAATGCTGACAAGCCATTTACCTCTATGGATCCTGTAGATTTAGTAGCGTAACTACATCATTTTGTTTCTAACATTGCAATGAAGACTGGAACTTATTGACACATGCACGAACACAGCATGAATGAACAACAAGGGGTTCATGTTGTGTTCGCGTTCCCCATGAATCTAGCCCAAGAATACATATCTTCGATGCTTTCAAATGATGGCTAGGCCCACTGTTAACGTTGAGGCCCTGAGGCTTGTTGAGAAGCTGACGAGTGAACATCAGGGATTTGAGGAGAAAATGCTATAAGCAGATAAGCTTAGATAAGGGACGGCGGGGGTTTGGCAAGGACTTATAAGGGAATACCAGACCTTCGCCGTCCCTTATCTAGGCTTAGCTAACTTGGAAGTGGGCCAACGCTGCGCGCGGCGGATACGAGTGCAGGGGTGACAAATGTAGCTTTTTAACGTGATCTGTGTACCAAATCAATACAGCAAGTCCATATATAAATCAATACGGTATCATTACAGCGAGTCCATAACCAATACAATTGTCAATACAATTTACAGCGAGTTCATAATTGATTAATGGCTAGGTATGAGTTCGTCCTGTACTGTAGGCTAATCCTTCACAAACAGCAAGGAACAGCTTCACAGCGGAATAGATCCCTGTAGATACAGGTGTCGGTGTGGAGTAAGAGAATATTATGTAGGTATTGCACATTCCTGGTGGAAAAACTTCAGTGAGAACCCTAATCAATGATGAAAGGCCACACCCACGGCTCTCGCTCCATGGAAATCCAACTTTATGATTCGTAGACCGGCATAAATATCAAGTGAGCCGAGTGAGAGCAACCATAAATATGAATACCGCTGTCACTGCAATGATAGCTTAGTGTCGGGTCCTCGAGTTTTCTAAGAATGCGCCCGTGCACGGAGGTAGACTTTGAGGCTGATGGGACTGTTGGTGGTATGAGGGTAGGTATGGGTGAAGCCGAGCGGAACAGTTTCATCTACTTCTTGCCATGCAGTTACAAATTGACCGACAATAGCAGCAATAAGGCCAGTAGTGATGACGATATCTTGAGCCCACCAAACAGTCACCACAAGAAAAGCCATGAATATCATCATGATGTGAGGGATAGAACAATCGGACCAGTGAGCGAAGTGATCAATTCCACGGGGAGTGTAACCAGGAGCGAAAGCGACTTCTTCAAGGTGGCCTGGGGAAAGGACAATCGTACCGCCAACAAGAACACAGCAGGGAACAAAGCAAATTATCTTTGAAATCGTGAGTACGGCACGCTGAAACGTGAGACCTTGCAACGCTGCTAAAAGCGAGATTCCGTCTTCAGAACCAAGTTGAGATTCAGCTGCCTGGGGTACTTGGGATGATACCAAAGAGGGTTCGTCTTGAACTGGGCGTGTAGATCGTTTGCAGTAAGCAAAGGTGAAGCACCATGGAGGTATTGAGAATCTGAAGGAGGTGGGATTTTGTCTCTAGAATTCACAAGACGGTTTGAAGAGTGCAAGACAGACCCTGTAAAATTAGCAATGTCCCTCGAAGATGGCCAAGGTGTAGCAGCAGCAGAGCTATCCTCCTGATTTCTCTGAACGTGCAACAGTGATGAGCATCGCAAAGCATGTTGAAGTTGGACACCCACCTCAATCATGACATTCTTTTCTCTGGGATATCCCGAGACTACCACGCCATGTCCCCCGAACCACATTCTGTATTATTGAGTCTCCTACCAGCGTTGAAGGGTCCAAGTCGATTTCGTCGGAATGAATCAGATGAAGGCAGGTTGCACAGTCCATTGCATGCGAGATGGCGGCATGAGTCTTTACTAGGTAGTTTTACATATTAGAGTTGTAATACTGTTGTACCTGTCAGTATGATGGAATACGATGAGGAGCAAAAGTCACTGACCTGATGCTGCAACGTAGCCAGCAACCGCATCCACAAGTATTCTGTACAGTATCTTCCCAATCTTCGTCAGCTACCGACTCCTCAAATCTTCGTATTAGTCGACTTGAGTTGATCTCATCGTCTCGAGCTTGCTCTTTCAAGAAAACCATTGCAAGTGCGCACTCGCGACCGCGTCCGGTGAGTACTTGGTGAGCTTTGGTGAGTACATTATATTCCGAACTCGTAATTTTGATTCGTAAACTGATGCGATCAAAAATACATAATCATGATTACAGTATATTGTATCTAACAAGGGAATTCCGGGCGGATAGTTACTACAAAGAGTAACACGGTAGTAATACAATATTACGATTTTATTATGTAAAATTACCTAGAAAGGGTATGCTGTGCTGAATCCAGCAGCAAGAACTCGTTTGGTCACTTCGTTCCCTGCACTCGTAATGTATCAGGGACAACACAAGTTTCCTGATGAAAGAGGCTTGGAGGAGCTTTCTATGAAACGGCAGCTCAACCACGACTCAGCAAGATGAGGTAGAGGGGGAACTAACCGGTAAAAATGGCTGCATACGGATCGCAATGTTTACCTGGCGACTCGGACGGGCATAGGCAGCACCTCGAAAAAAAGGAGCACTTGGTACCGGCCCGGTCCAGTCCGATTCATCCACGACATTTTTGCCACGCCACTTTCGCTCTTTCCCCATCTCCCGCCCTCACCTCCCTCGTCCTCGCTTCGGCATCTTTGTCCTGGACATTCCTTCGTTCATGACATTTTCAACGTTACGATTTCCCCCTCTTCTCTATATACCTCAAGTCCACGATGAGATTCTCTCCCCCATCTCTCTTGCCTCTCCCGTCTTCCTCGCCTCTCTTGTGCTAGCTTCGGCGCCTTTGTCCTGGATGTTCGTTTGTTTACGCATACATGCTCGAGTCTAGGGAATGGTGGGGAGAATTGCGGAAACACTTGCAAAAACTCAGAACGCCCATGGAATACTTCTCTACTAGTCCCACTTCCGCAGAAAGTTCCAGTTTGGATTCTATTATCCCCTCCGCTCCCGTACCCGCATCCACATCAACCATCGCTCTCCAATTATCTTTTTTTCCATCCTCAGTTCCCTTGGAGCGATCCTAGCACCAATCCTATCTCCCTAACCCTCTTCTTCCATCGTCGATATCTAAAACGACGGAAGATCTTAAAATTCTTCTTCCACCAACGAACAATTCAAGAATGTCTCTCCATTCATGCTTTAATGTTCAAGATGCATCTCAGTTGACGAGGAGGACGAGTGGTATGGAAACGACTGAGCGTGAACAGAAGCGGTGTAGGGAGATGGATTGCAAGGGGACAGAGGATGACACAATTCGACGTCAGTAGCTGTGTAAGTGGCTAAAGTTAAAATAGGTGCTCACCCACTAACGATCATCCTACCTTCACAGCACGGCCCCGTAGCATCTTCCGTCAGTGACATCCCCCGCGCCTAAACACCACGCTCAAGCGCTACATCTTCATCTTCACAGTCCGCCACACACTTAAAACGAACAGGCATGCTGACGAAGGAGCATAATCCTTGAACGAATTGCTACCAAGCATCACCGAAGAGGTAGATTTCGACGTCCATAGAGAAAGAGACGGAACATCTCATTCACCGAGTGGCACGGTAGACCATGGAACAGTTCGAGTCGTCGACGCCGTGAATGTGAGTGATCTTTCATCTTCTTCGATGCATATATCCCAATTTCATATATTCCCTAGATCATTCTCGTAACACTCACTATCTATCACGCTACTCGATTCCCCGTACAACAGGAGACTCCACCCTCCGCTACCTTTGGAATACACCATCTCACAGCGTACGACCTTGAAAGTGGAACTATAGCTCATAGCTCCACTAATTCTTCGTACTCGTATCTCTACCCGCTCCGTACCTAGCTTTACACTCCCGCTACATACATTTACGTGCACGTGCGGTAGTAGATATTGGTGAATACGGCTGTAGGATGGACAGTGGTCCGAATGATTATAATGGTGAGCTGGACGACAAGGATATTTTGTCTGCGTATGACAAGTACGGTGGGCCACCTGGGTATGTCGAGGCGGAGGTACCTGGCGGTGGTTAGGAGATGTTAAATTACGATGAGTATGGTCGATGTGGGTGGTAACATGATGAATGATGCGGTGGTGGTAGATAGATGAAGTACAAGAGGAAAGCGGGACAGATGGGGACATTGTATTTCAACAGCAACAGAGGGAAGTTCTGGAGCGTGAGGATGACACGCGGTAAAGGAATCTACATTCATAGATGAAGGCGTAGTTCCTCTGTTGTTGAGCGTGATGATTGCATTCTATCAATAACAGAGGACAGTAACACTTGCCAAGTTCTCTTCTTCTCCTTTTCTGCTCGCTTTCGCCATTGTCTTTTGTTTCTCTACTGGTCCTCGTCCTTCCACTTGCCATTTGCATTTGTTCCCCTGTGACTGGTCAGTCTCGTACCTAATATAAACAGTGGTGTGTGAGATGCGTGTGCATTGATCATGATGATCGTTCTTGGGCAACGTGAAAGTCGTCTGTCGTTGTGAGATTTATCAATCATTGAGACATAGGTGGGTGAACATACTGGATTTTGAGTATGCTATTTGGACAAGGTTGGTAGACTCGTTACTTGCGGCATTGCGCACGGCGGTGTCGGTCTGACTCGGAAGAACCGTGTGTCACAGTGACTGTCACAAGTCCCACGCTATGGCCCGCGGATGTGTATTCCTACAGTCGAGCTCCCTGTCTCTGGCGTCGTCGACCGTAGAGTAATGTAGATATTGGTTTGAAATCGCCGCAGAGTGCTGGTATGGATGTATTAGAGATGTAAACCTTGAATTGGAGCCTGCTATCGAAAATTACAGGCTGGATGCCCTTTCGAAGTCTTGGATGAGTTGGTCCTTGGTCGTAGCTCGTTCGTGACCATCGACACCTTCGACGGTGCACTTGTTCCTTCACATATTCTAATGCGGCGCCAGCCTCTTCAAAGTGAAACGAAAGCTCGACTGTTTGTATAAAAAGTATGTGGACTCGGAGAAGAAGATAGTTCGGTCGTAAAACTTAGCAGTCCGTACTACAAGGTGCGTAATCCATGCAAGGCTAACTGTGTTTGGTTCCTTCCACTGGTCAAGGCAACGTTTTACTGATCTTGAGTGTTGTTTTTGCTAGCAGAGAATAGAAAATCCCTCCTTGACATCTTCCAACACCTCCACTAGCGCTCAAACCATTACGATTCCCCTCCTCACACGCACATCTTTTTCCCTCCACTTTCAGACGTGGCGAATTCCGTCATGGGTGGACTCACACTCGAGGTTATTGGTGTTGCAATTCTGGAAGAATCGACTTGGACGTGGCGAACTCGGCCACAGGTGGTCTAATAGTGTTAGGCTCTGCAGTGTTGAGAAGTGTATACAGTATATGTATTCCTGGGCCACGGTACGTCCATACGACTTTGAGCCTTCGATATTGCCTGACTAACTTAAAATGAATGAAGAGTACTAATATTCCCGGGCTGAGGATCAATAGACCACCAAGGAGATTCGTTATCCCATTCCATCCCATCTAATCTCATCCTGTCCCGTCCCGTCTCATTTCATCTCATCCCGATTTTCAGCACTGACTCAGATAATTTGATGTTCGTGACCTACACTGTCCGAATCATCTGTTCGAGTTGGAGCAGCAGCAGCGGTTCGTTGTATCATTGTATCGTTTTATCATTATACATATTTACAGTCTTATAGTAACACACTCAAGGTATTGAATCCACATCCTGTACTAGGTAGCCCGTAGTATTATGAGGATGATGAGTACTTTGCGCTGTACATAACTCAGCTGAACCTAAACCTTCCACTCTACTTTCTTTTGTTTACGCGTTTACACCAATCATTCAGATATTGTCCATTGGCTAGGGTTTGAGCAGTTTGGTTGATTGTGATGTATACAGGACCGTGCATGAGACTATATCATGCTCATCGCAGTATGCTACACCATTGGTATCTATCCATTGGCAACAACACATGAGGATCGCCACTAAACAAACTGCTAGCCAAAATATTCTCAAAGACGTTGAATCCAAGTGAAATTTCATATTAATCACTGAGTAGCGTGGTAGGAAGCAGAGGAGTACGATTCATTGATGTGAAAGCGAATGGTCAATCATCGATGGAGTGGTTTTACTGGGGAGCTGGACGATAACTTAAGGGCATTATGTTTGCATATGACAAGTACGGAGGGCCGCCTGGGTATGTCAAAATGGAGGTACCTGGTGGTGGTCAGGCGATGCTTACGATGAGCACACGGTAGTGGTGGTGAATGGAAAATACCTGCAAAATTCTCCTCTCTTCTCCATTCCTGCTCGCCTTCATCTTCGTTTCTTCTCACTATCTATGTAAAGCTATTCGATCCCAGATTTTTCTATATGCGATGTATGTACTCCACACTTCCTCCTGCCTACATGGATCGAGAGTTTTTCATCCACTCTTCTCCTCTTAGTTCCCCACGTACTCCATTTCATTTTGTCGTGGATACTGCTGTAACCAAGCTATAATGGCACTCTGTTATCTCGGCCTTATTAGTGCGATTCCGTCGTCTCCCCTCCTTCATTCCGGATACACCTCCTGCGCGACTTATGCTATAGGGTCGCGTTGTGGGAAGAAAGTTGTTGAGCTGTGATCAGCATGCTGCATTCTCACCCCTTCCTCTCCGTCAAGTTCTTCAGGAGTTAAGCCGGTGAGATGATGATGAACAGGATATGTACGGTGCGTGTCTATCAATCATGATTCATGATGATCAAACTTGGGCGATGTGAAAGTCGTCTGCCGTTGTGAGTCTTGAGATCCGTTCATCACCGAGATGGATTGGGCTTTGAGTATGTTAATGGTTCAAGCTTCAAGACTCAGAGACACGGACCCCGATGTGCATGCCGATACAAACAAGTGAGTTCCATTACGATTCTTTTTGGCCTATTATTATTCCAATCGATTCAGAAGCACACTTATGAAACTAAATATGCGGCATACAGCCTTCTGAATGAATTAGTTACTTCCTCCGAGGATCGATTCGGGATTGTGCGGAAGTCTATATTAATGCCATTAGATACTATCAATTCCAAGCATCTTCATATAATGTTCGGCCACTACCTTGTCTAAATGAGGCTGGGGTACCGCATTTTGATGTGGCAAAATCAGATTTCTTACCGTCATCTGTCATCTGACCTGACATGTGGAATAGAAGCACCAATATAAAACGAAGTGCTATTACTCTCGAGTGTAAGTCCAACAGAAGTTTTCACACCAACATAACCTCAATGCCTTTCATTCTTGACCAGCTTGAAGTTTAAGCCCATGACAAATTAGATATGGCTGGATGCCTGGGATTCCTATGGGAGATGATCCTCAATGCAGAAGGCTAAATAAAGAATGCTGTATCTATAGCTTGCAGATCTAAGTTGAGAGATCAGGAGCAAAGATGTCGGAATTCTGATGTGAGGTCCTCATGTGGGAAAAACCTGTTGCATTGACAGCTGAGTTTGAAGGTGCTTCACATCTTGAACTTAAACCACCATCATCTCATCTTCACAGTCCAGAATGAACACTCCATTGTCTTCTACTCACAGTATCAATCCCACTAGCGGTGCTCCACCAGGAAATGCTGCTGCAAGTGGTCCGCCTGCACTTCCAGACCATCTAGCTGAACCCATGAGTTTCTTCAAAAATGCTCATGATTTCCATGTGTCAGGAGGTGTTTTCACCAACCATCAGGGTGATATCATCACCAATATTTATACTCCAGTTTCACATGAGCTCTTGGATATTTGTGAGTCTCATAATCTGTATACTAATAAATGTTCAGAGTGCTGTGCTGACAATAATATAGATATATTGGATAAGCTATGCTCAGTACCAGGTGCCTCTTTCAAGGCAGGAAACCATGCTCATTGCATGTCTGGCACCCGCATTGGAGTTCTCACAAGACTTATTCAGTGGGCAAATGACAGAGAGGGCTCACAGATCTTCTGGCTGAGTGGAATTGCTGGCACAGGAAAATCCACCATTGCTCAGAGCTTCTGTGAATTTCTCAGTGCCATTGGTCTGCTGGGAGCATCATTCTTCTGCTCAAGGTCATCTGCAGATTGCAGTGATGTGAAGAGAATCATTCCTACCATTGCTGGCTCTCTTGCTAGACAGCACCTTGCCTATCACGACCACATTATCCAGCTGCTGAAAAGAGAGCCTGGTGTTATTGAGTATGGACCTGCTGAGCAGATGAGATTGCTTCTTGTTGAGCCTTTCCAGCAGATGCAGTCTTGTGCAGAATACTTCAAATATCAGATTGTGGTCATTGATGCATTGGATGAGTGTAGCAATCCTGCAGCTACCAAGCTCATGGTTTCTCTCCTTATGCAGCATGTATCCTCCCTTCCTGTGCACATATTCATCTCAAGCAGGCCTGAGACAGAAGTCAGGTCTGAGCTGCAGAGCAGATTGCTTCAGTCTGGCCAGCTCAGACTGCATGACATTGAGGCTTCTGTTGTACATGCAGATATCTCCCTGTACTTACAGGAGAGATTGAAGCATCTTGCCTCTGATACAAGTCTTGAGAAGCCTTTTGAATTTTATACAGCTAGGCTTGCTCTGCAGGCAGATCAGCTCTTCATTTATGCCTTCACAGCCATTCAGTTCATTACTGGTATTGATGGCAATGAAGCAGGACGTCTTGAGGCAGTGACCAATAGTGCTGAAGGAGCCAAGGATGGAATCTATTCACTCTACTCTCAGATTTTGGAACAGGTTCTCAAAAGACTGAACAAAGAAGAACTGAGCAATCAGTGCAGTGTCCTGCATACAATTGTGTTGTTATATAACCCTCTATCCATTCAAGGAATTGAAGGTCTTCTTCAGACTATGTATGCAAAAATTGTTGTTGCTAGGAGCCTATCCTCTCTCCACTCATTGCTGAGGATTCCTAATGTTGACACTCATCCAGTCACAGTCTTCCATGCATCATTCCCAGAGTATATAATGGATATGGATTATTGTCTGGCACCATATTCTATGGATAAGCAATCACATCAATCACATCATGCATTCCTTGCACTCTGCTGTCTGAAATATATGAACAAGAATCTGAAGGAAAATATTTGTAATATCCAGCTTGAGACTAGATCAAGAGATATTGCAGAATCTACTATTTCAAGCTGTATATATCAACCTATGCCAGCACTTGCATACTGTTGTCAGCACTGGGCAAGTCACTGGATTGTAGGAAGAGATAAGACATCTTCTGAGCATCTTGAAGCTCTAAGAGAGTTTCTTGTCCACCATTTACTGCATTGGCTGGAGATCCTGAGCATAATCAGGCATATAGGGGTTGCAGCTGGAAGTTTATTGAAAGTGTTAACAACTATAACAGTAAGTCTGAACTGTCTATCTGTGAAGAAAAGTACTGAAAGGTGAAGTAGCAGCTAACAGTTGCTATACATAACCCACCAGGAAAAGGGAAACAGCACATATTTCCCAGACAGATTCAGAGTAGTATTCCTCAAAAGAGAAAGTGGACAGATATGGATGATGATTCAGCTAATCAGGCAGGATTATTGAGGAAGGAGTTGCAGACATGGCTTATGGAAGCAAGATCATTTACCCTTTCAAGCTTAGATTTCATTACTAAATGGCCTGAAAGAATATATTATGATGCCTTGATTTGGCTGCCTACCAGTAGTCTGCTAAGACAATCTGGAAGATCCTTAGAGCAAGGCCATTCTACTAGGGTTGTAAAAGGGTTGGATACATCATGGAGTGCATGTATCCAAATATTCCATCATTCTGATCCAGTGAATTCTGTGGCCTATTCACCTGATGGTTTATGTCTTTTGTCAGGATCACTTCATGGAGAAGTGAGGATATGGAACACCTCCACAGGACAGGTAGAGCAGGTCCTCAAAGGCCATTCAGACGAGGTGACATCTGTGGCCTTTTCACCAGACAGTATGCATGTTGTGTCAGGATCACATGAYRAGGAAGTGAGGATATGGAACACCTCCACAGGACAGGTAGAGCAGGTCCTCAAAGGCCATTCASACWGGGTGAAATCTGTGGCCTTTTCACYRGACAGTATGCATGTTGTGTCAGGATCAGATGAYAAGGAAGTGAGGATATGGAACACCTCCACAGGACAGGTAGAGCAGGTCCTCAAAGGCCATTCAAACTGGGTGACATCTGTGGCCTTTTCACCAGACAGTATGCATGTTGTGTCAGGATCATRKGACAAGGAAGTGAGGATATGGAAYACCTCCACAGGACAGRTRGAGCAGGTMCTCAAAGGCCATTCATACTTTGTGACATCTGTGGCCTTTTCACCAGACAGTATGCATGTTGTGTCAGGATCATATGATAAGGAAGTCAGGATATGGAGCACCTCCACAGGACAGGTAGAGCAGGTACTCAAAGGCCATTCAGATCATATAAAATCTGTGGCCTTTTCATCTGATGGTTTGCATCTGATTTCTACTTCTCACTCCTGGGAGATTTCGATCTGGAATGCATCTAATGGCAAGCAGGTATTTGGTGTGTACATCTTCTCAATTGTCCTTCTGTCAGACTTCCATGATAGTAACTGCTTATTATTAGATTCTCCTGAGAAGTATCCCCTCTATTGCCTTTCCAAGAGCTGTGATGAGATTTATTTCCACACTAGCTCTGGTAAAAAGCATGTCTTATGGATTCCACCTTATTACAGGGGCATTCAGAGGATGGCACAGCATGAGACCAAAATTTGCTTTGGGTGTACTTCTGGGGCAGTGGTCATTTTGGATTTGGCAAACACAGTGGATCCTGAGTAAATCATATAACATAATTACTGAGAACAGTTCTGTTTCTACCAACAGATGACTAGCAATGGTGTACCTCACTTACTATACAGAATGTATTTATGTCTTGATGTGCTGTTGATATCTGGAAGAATAACAATCAAAGCCAATCTATAATATGACTCCAGAGTCAGGAGCTATAGTCCAAGCAAGGTAAATTTCCCTCACTCCCAAATAAAATTGACTTTTACCACTGACTCAGAAGGAATTTCACAATGTCTACCAGACCAATTCTCTAAAACATCTCTGTATACACAAAAAGTCACTGTCAATTTTTAGTTGCCCATTGATCACTGCCAAGTCCTATTATTCATGAGTGTGTCTTTAGCACTTCTCAAATATTTCTCCATCATACTCATATTCCTATTCCAAGTCATCCAAATCAATTCATGTAACCCACAATCAGATTCAGCAAAGGAATTTCACAACACCTCTCAAGGGAATGAGACCACCGCCGTTACCCCATAATCTCCTCCAACGCACATTGCTTATGCGGCCTGATGGTCTAGTAGTATGATTCTCCCTTCGGGTTATGTTCTGTACCTGTGCGCGTGATGCATTCATGGGAGAGGTCCCGGGTTCAATTCCCGGTCAGGCCCATTTGTTTGTCTTTTTGTTCAAATTTGGTGAGAAAGGGATCGTCGATTAAGTGCTCTCCTACGTACCGTACCGTACATTCTAACTATGTAGCACCAGATGAAATCGTAATGGTACATGTTTGCTTTTCCAGTTCGCAGGTGATCGATCTCTCGAGTGCTCCGAGTCTACCGATGTAAATGCCCTCCATTCGACTATCCTTTGACAGTATATATACCAACTCGAAAGCATTCCATAAATTATTTCTGCATCGACTACCTACTACTTACTACCTATCCGTCCTCACAACCTACCTACCTAATTACCACGATCAACTCTAAACTAATCGTATCCATATTCGTATTCGCGTTCCTACTCAAAGTCTCAAACTATCCCAATCCGACGCCGACTTATCGTTGGGTTTTCTATCCAACGACATTCTCCGCTCTCCGCTCGCGAGAGAGAAAGAAAAGTTGACCGCGGGAGAAGTAGAGTAGAAGGGCGAAGGGCACGGAAAAAGCAAGGACAGGAAAGACGGGAAAGACAGGAATGGACAAGGAAGTGAGCGACTTAGTAAAAGAAAGAAAGAAAGAATTCGAGGAAAGACCAAGCGGGAACAAGAAACAAGAAACCAAAAACAAGAAGAAAAAAGGTGTTTAGATAGATGAGAGAGCAGTTGACGTATGCATGCGTGCATGCACATAACTAAGTAAGCAAGTAAGTAAGCAAGTAAGTAGGTAGGTAGGTAAGAAAAGAAAGAAAGAGAAAGCTATGAGAGAGCAAGAGTCACTGTCCGCGTGCTTATCAATACAAGTGGATACAAGATTTTCGATGTAGAGATGCGAGAAGCGAGAAGCGAGGACAGTTCGTTGGGTGTTTGGCGTTTGGTGCTTGTCCTTTATTGATTTAGTGGTTTAGACTCGAGTCGAAGGTCGTGGACTTGGGGAGGTCGTAACGTGGAAGCGTAGAGTAAAGTAAACGAATGAAAGTCCGAGCGAAGCTGTGAAGGATACATAGCACGAGGGAGACGAGAGGCAGGGGAGAGGGGAGACGAGGGAGACGAGGGAAATGATACGTTCAGGACATCGGTTATGAGGGATTATGAAGTTGGAGCGGAAAGGGTGGAAAGCGAGACGTTTTGCAAGTCCTTAAAAGACCTTTTTTTATCCCTTTAGCCCCTCCTCTTCCCCCTGCCCCCACCCGCCGCACCAGCCCCACCAACTAAACTCTCATACGTAGGCGGAATCTCATCTGGTCCTTCACCTTCACCTTCCCTTTCATTGTCAAGCGAGACACGTCCACCGTCTTGGTGTACTAAAACCGGTCCACGGGTGGAGGTTGAGGGTCCGTTGGGTGATTTACCTGTACAGAAGAGGAGGGGGGGAGAAGGGAGAAGGGTGTGAGTAGGTGTTGAGGTGAGACAAAGGGGGAGGGAAAAGAAAGAAAGGGAAGCAAGACGGAAAAGGATTTCGTGGGGATGACAATGACGAACATACAACTCGCATACACATACGGAACACAAGAGGAAACAAAAGAGGAAGAAAATAAGACAAATAAAACCACGCGCTCACCTTGAAACCTCTGCCCACTCCCCTCATCATCCGGATTAGCCACCATCAACCCCGTACCTGCACCCGCACCCACACCCGCCTGCTGCGACCTATCAGAAACAGACGGTGCACCTCTTCCTTGTTCGGGTCTACCACCACCATACGCTGCCGCCGCCGCCGAACTACCAGCAGCACCTCCAGACGAAGGCGAAGGCAAAGGCGACGGCACAGGCATATTCGCATTAAACCCAAACGCCTCTCTCTCCTTCGCTAATCTCCCGGGAGACATACCACCCCCAACGACATGTCCACCCGAAGAAGAGGATACGACGGAGGGTGCTCCACTTACACCTTGGGGTCCTTGGGTGAAGTACCCGTTGGAAGAGTTAGTCCCGCCTGTGTATTGTTGACCTAGACTAGGTCCAGGTGAAGGTTGTCTCCAATCTCCTCCCGCGCTCGTTGGAGCTCCGACTCCGAATCCACCGGATGAAGCAGTAGCAGGTGGGCTTCCTACGCCCCCGTAGGCGTATCCGGCGTATCCCTGTCCGTGTCCATGGCCACTCCCATCTGAGGATATCGTACCACCAGTAAGTGGGGGACTACCCATTCCCGGTGATCCACGAGTATCGTACTGATTCTGGTTGGAAGGGTTGAACAATTGATAAGGCGTAACAACACCTCCACCAACAGTACTTGCATTCAACCTCCCTCCCATCCCATCATCATCAAGTAACTCCTGCATCTCAGGTCTACCCCCACCCCCACCCCCACCCCCATCCCCACCCCCATGTCCACGTCCATCATCATCGTCAACACCAATATCCGGTAACGTCCCACCGTACCCTCTCCCCCCAGGTCTAACAATCCTATCAGGATCAAAGTTCCCATCAAACGCATCGAGGTCGTCCAAGTGTCGTCTACGTCGAAGCCAGAAGAATATACCTGTTGTTAGGAGGAGTAAACCCGCGATACCTCCTACGACTCCACCTACGATTGCGCCTGTATGTGAGGAGTTGGATGAGGAGGAGTTGGAGTCATTGGATGAGGAGGCGGTTATGGTTGATCCGGCGGGGATTACGGATTGGGTTGTTATTACTGTTGTGAATACGACGCCGTTGGATGTACCGCTAAAAAAAATTGAATAGAATAAAAATTAAAGAGAATAAATGATCGTTAGTAATGAATAAGAAACGAGAAAATCAACCACGTACACAGAAGTACTCTCAACCGACGTAGTCGACGCCTGACTCAGCACAATTGTACTACTAGAAGACGTAGACGACGCCTCACTCGTAGCCGATGCCGTAGCCCCAGTACCCGTACCCGTACCCGTATTCGTATTGGAAGTCCCACTCGGGGATGTACTCCCCGTCCCCGTTCCCGTACCCGCACCGGAAGTTCCCCCATTGGACGTGGTATTCGAGCCTGAACCAGTACCCGTTTGATTTCCTTGAGTGGGTGTAGAGGTGTCACCACCACCGGCATTGGTGTTCGAAGTGGTTGGGGTGGATGAAGTTGTTGGTGTTGGTGTCGATGAGGTGGGTGTGCTAGTGGTTTGAGTGCTAGTATCAGTGTTGGAAGATGCCGATGGGGATGTAGATGCTGCTGGCGACACCGGGCCTGTTGGGTATCGTCATCAACAACACATGAAATGGATAATGACGAACACTCACTGGCTGCTGTAGCACCAGTATCAGACGCAGTATTCGACATGACGGATAGTTGTGTTGTAAAAAAGAAAGCGAGAGCGAGCGAGAGAGAGGGGGGGATTATGTAAAATTCTGCCAGCAAAACACCCACTCAGTAAACCGCCACGATATATGTAAACCCAGCAAGAACCCAAAAACAGGCAGCATTGCTCGAAAAGGCTCTCCTGAAGCCAGGCCAATCGCCTCATGTTGTTCGAGGCTGGGCCAGCAGCATGGATTCCACACACACCTTCTAGTACGAACTTCTACGAGCGAGCTATCTTCAAGCTGATTTTTTCAAACAATCGAGTTGTCGTGTTCAGAGTGGCATGAGAGTAAAAGAGTGAATGTCGAAGAGGAAGGAACAGGGAAAAGTTGAGTTGGATGGTGAAAGAGAAAGGGAGAGTAACGTACCAGTTAATAGGACTCTACCCGGGTATAACGACTTCTCCCTCTCCTTATCACTCGTACTCGTATTCCCGTTCGCCGTACTAACGGTAGTAGCAGCAGAAGATAAACTTTGAGTTTGCTTCTCCGCTGCTCTAGCCACAGTGGACACGACGCAATCATCGAAGTGGGTATATCGACTGATGACGAGGACATTGTTCGACCATGAATCGGTATCGATATCCCTTGAGGTTCCTGGAAGGATGTATTCGTTAAGCTGTCGAGCTGGGGTTATGACGATCAGTGAATTAGATAAGAGGGTGTACCTTGGCTTGTAAAGTCTGTTGAGAGACTTGTAGCGATTGAAGTTGGGTGAGGATTTGAGTTAACACGACATTGTGATAGGATATGAAAGAAGGCTGTCGGCCCGCTCCCGCCATGCTGCAACCGCGCGTTTAAATTTGGTTAGTCGCCGATAAGTCACGTGTGAATGCATTCGAGACCGTTCATCGTTACAGTGAGAGGAGGTATCGACTGTGGAGAATGAAAAGCGTTAGGAAGAGAATGGGAAGGCTATGTCTATCCGACCTCGAATCTTCTTCAATCGTTCGTCGTCACGGTGCTGGAAACGGTGTTCAGAACGTTCATCATTTGGGGTATCGACTATGCAAAACGTTGGGGAGGCTCTAGGATTTCAACAGTGCTGGTCGTCTTACGCTCACGTTTGTACTGTGAGTACATTTCTGAACAAAAAGATTTTTTAGAGCTTATCTTTCTTCCCATCCACCTCTATTCATTCTATGTCGTTCATCGTACCCCAAACTTATGTGTACACGTCACAGTCATTGTTCATCCTCGCGCGCTCGTGATGTGTAAGCGTCGGTCGGTGATGTAATGCCAGCCTCTTCAAAGTGAAACGACAGCTCGATTGCTTGTATAAAAAGTATGTGGACTTGGAAAAGAAGATAGTTCAGTCGTAGAACTCAGCGGTTCGTGCTACAAGGTGCGTAATCCATGCAAGGATAACCGTGTTTGGTTCCTTTCACTGGTCAAGGTGACCTTTTACTGATCCTGAGTGTTGTTTTTGCTAGCAGAGAATAGGAAATCCCTCTTCTTGTTTTTCTCCCCACAACTACGCAATTATTCGCCATGTCGAATACTCCGTCTTATACTGGCGCTACAGCAACTAGTGCGTCTCCTCCATCTGTACATTATACGTATTCTTCCTAATAGCGATACCCCCTTCTCACAGACCCAGCAACACCAGCAGCTTCCTCAGTTTTAACGGCATCTTCCAACACCTCCACTAGCGCTCAAACCAGTACAACCCCCACCACCTCAACAACTTTGAATACAAATGCAGTAGCGAAACATCTACTCCCACTCAAGGAAATCCCACACGTACTGGTACAGCGAATATCACATCCACCGGAGGAACTTTGGGTACGGGTAGGGGTCGTACATCCCCGGGCCAGATTGGACTTTCGATACAAAACAATATGAATACTAGCGTTGTGGAGGCTACGAGTTCGTCATCGTTGAGTAGTACACTTGTTTCCGGCTTCAGCTTCGTCTACCGATGGGTTTGGAGCGGGAGGTGATTGGAGACACGTATACGGGCGTTAACCCACTGCTGGTTATTTCGGACAAGGTGTAAGCGGCCTACCTTCCAACGTATTGTCTTTTTCGGGAGGACATGTCATTGGAGTGGTATGACACCTGGGAAGTTAGCGAAGGAGACGGATGTGATTGGTTTGAACTGTCTATGTCTTTGGCAGACTGTCGGCGTCAGCGTACGTTGGTAGAGCAGAACAAGCGAGAAATGGACCTGTTCCTGATTGGGAGGGTGCCGGTGCGGGATCTGGGTCGGAGGGGAGGGGCAGAGGTTACACGATTCCCTGTACGTTGTCATTAATTCATCAAAATCGAAATCATTTTTCCTTCTTTCCTTCTCCCTGTCTTTCTTCGCTTTCGCCTCATACTCACGCACCCATCCCTTCTCTCCCTCTCTACTAGGTAAATCACCCCCAGGACCTTCAACGTCGACATCCCGTGGCCGAAGACGGTGGAAGCGTTGATGTTGAGAATGATAGGGAAGGTGAAGGTGAAAGGACGTATGAGATCCCGCCTACATATGAGAGTTTCGTTAGTGGGATGGGTAGTGGGGGATCGAGTGCGACGAGGGAGGAGAAGCAGAGGGGGTAACCTGTAAGAGGAGTGTGATGCGCTGAGCGTTTTGAAGAAAAGAAGATTAAAAACTCGATAACTCGAAAGAACGTCTTACTTTTTACCATTCCCATCCAAATTTCACCATATTGCCCATCACCATCCCATCCCATCCCATAGCCAACATCCTCGATGCAGCCCGCTCATTTCCCTCGTGCTAGCTTTGGCTGCTTCGTCCTGGACTTCTCTTAATCAACTTAGACGTGGCAAACTTGGTCATGGGTGGACTCGGAGTCTAGTACCGTTGGGCTCTGCAGTGTTGGGAAGTGTGTACAGTATTTGTGTTCCTGGGACATGGTGCGTCCATCCGACTTCAAGCCTTTGATATTGCCTGACCAACTTAAAATGCATGAAGAGTACTAATATTCCCGGGCTGAGGATCGATAGACCACCAAGGAGATTTGTTATCCCACTTGTTTTGTCAGCCTGCGTCTCTAACGCAGGCAAGGACGAATTCGAGGAGGAGGAGGATAAATTGGCACTGTGTATCGTGAGAAATCCTCGAACCAGAACCATTGCACTTTTGGCAAGTGAGCAGAGGGTGGATTTCCACTGTGGGGTTGGTGCCGGCTTGTTGACTGTAGACAACAGCAAGAAAGGTGAAGGAGAGCAACGGTGCAAAACATGACCAGGTGTGGATGACTGAGCAGTGAACTTGACCTTTGTTCAGCCCATTCTTATGGTGAAGAAACGAATATTATGGATGCTTTTTCGAGGACATGGCCATAAGCGCGAATAAGATCTCTGTTTTCTTTTCTCTCTACAAACATCATCCTAACAGCCACCTGGATCCCCATCCCCATCCTCACAATCAACGCATGGCTCACACAGGCAAAGTCACGCCCAAGTTATCCGGCACCGCCAAAGTCTCATCCACCTGACTCTTCAAGTGTCCACCAAACCCAACAACGCCATTCTCAGCGCAGAATACTGTACAGCTATGCGAGCCTCGACTTCAGGACGGAAATTCTTCATGAGATCCTGAATGGGCCAAGCAGCAGTGTCACCAAGAGCGCAGATGGTTCGGCCTTCGACTTGTTTACTATAGAAGAAAGGGGGAGAAGGGGGGATGGGATGTTAGCGTGCTACATGGTGGTATGAGAAAAACTCGGACTGACATCAACTTGAGCAATATGTCAATCTCATGAACATGAGCACGGCCGGTAACCATACAGTTCATCATGTTCCTCATCCAGGTTGTACCCTCTCCACAAGGGATACATTGACTGCAGGATTCATGTTTGTAGAACTAGACGAAAAAAAGAGAGAGAGAAGTTGAGCAAAGGGATGCAAGAAAACGCATCGAACACGTACTTGAGAGAACCTTCATTGTCGCTGCTCTTATTCATGACAATGACAGCACCAGTATCCAAATCACTTCCAGCATCCTTAAGCGAGTTGTAGTCCATGAGCACTTCACCACTCTTCTGCTGGTTCAACACAGGGACGGAGCAGCCTCCAGGGATGATACCAAGCAGATTGTCCCAGCCATCCTGAACACCACCGCAATGCTTCTCAATCAGCTCCTTGAGAGGAATAGACATCTCTTCAATGACACAAGGGTTGTTGACATAACCGGAAATGCAGAAGAGCTTGACGCCCTGGTTACGCTTACACCCAAAGTCAGCAAACCAAGAGGCACCCCGGCAACAGATGGTAGATGCGACAGAGACAGTCTCAACGTTAGCCACAGTAGTCAGGCAACCAAAAAGACCGACGTCAGCAGGGAATGGAGGCCTGAGACAAGGCTTTCCCTGTTTTCCTTCAATACTCTCGATTAATGCCGTCTCCTCTCCGTAAATGTAGGCTCCAGCACCTCGGTGGAGGTATATGTCAAAAGAATATCCGCTTCCGCAAGCGTTCGGACCTATATAACAGTTGGAGCCACTATAGTATAGATCGAAAAGGTCAAGATATAAACAGTGAACAGTGAAGAACGTGCAAGGACAAGCGCGAGGCGCGCGTGTCAAGCAAGCAAACTATGACTAAGCAAGAACCATCGGAACAAACCGGGTAAACGACACTACGGGGGACCGAAAAGTGGCCTGGAGTGCAGGACAAAAGAACGAATTCTCCATTTTATTCCGAATTCGTAATTCCGTCCCATCCCTCGTCCCGTCCCGTCCCATTTTATCTCATCCCGATTACCAGCGCTGACTCAGATAATCTGATGTTAGTGATCTACACCGTCGGTATCTTTTCAAGTCGGAGCAGCGGCAACGGTTTGTTTTGTCATTGTATCACTGTATTGTTCTATCATTATACGTATTTACAGTCTTACAGTACCATACTCAAGGTATTGAATCCACATCCTGTACTAGGTAACCCGTAGTATTATGATGATGATGAGTACTTCGCGCTGTACACAACTCCACAACTGGGCACGTAGAATTTTGCGTGAAGCCCTACATCAGGAACGCCCCCATTTGGAAATTCTCTCCGATTCCGAGAAATGTTCGCAAATCAAAGCCAAGAATTCCGATTTCTGGGTAATGGGTTGAATTCACCGAATTCACCAGATTACCGCTGGCACCTTTACCCCCTTTGCAATTACCTAGAATTAGGCCATATAACCAATAATTCGGAGGGAAACTTCAGGGAATTATCACTGGATTAATGACATTCTTTCTGTTTCTTTCTCATTCTTATGTCCCGATACAGTGAATATAGAAACATTAAATTTGATATATAGTAGGATATCTGATACGACATGTAGACTCAATACGTTTTAACTGAAATCAACCAATCTCAGTGCTCCTCCGCTCTTCCGAACTGTTGTCTGAGTACTAGATAGAAAGAGTCAATTGAGTATTCCCATCCTACAAAGTGTCATAGGCACTCACCCGCAGTACTCAAGCATTTCTGCCAATATGATGTGCATGTCCTTGGGATATCACTGGATCAATTCCCGCAAAGCAGTGACGTGGCCATCATATACAGATGAGAAGGTATCCCCCGAGAAACTGACAGGTTTGTAAAGACCACTGGACCATTCAAAAAGAGATGCATATACCTGCAATAGTTCATCAATATTAGCTAAGAGAAAGATGAAAGCACGCACTGCTGTTGCTGCCAATGCAATGAAAGTTATTGGCATCTCGTTCCGTTTATCCACCCCAGTTGAATCGTTGTAATTGCAGGTGAACGTTGAGGCTAACAGGCACCCCATGCTCTTGGGTGACGAGAAAAAGAACTTCTTCACAGTCTTCTTGATTGCAATGTTGGAATATGGCCGATTCTTTTGAGTAACATAAACCTAAAGCATAATCAGTAACAGGTAATTAGAATGAGAAAGCAAAAGACGTACCTGAGCACCTTCATGCGTTTCTATGTTCCATGTCCCAGGAAATACATAACGATCATCCTCATTATTCAGAAGATTATCTATC
>RCHF01002208.1:0-18315 GCA_003987895.1 Neonothopanus nambi | reverse complement strand
CTCACTCACACATTGAACATTTTCACTCTCACATTGAACATTCTTACTTGTGTGTTGAACAATCTCACTTGCACATTGAACATTCTTACTTGCACATTGAACATTCTTACTTGCACATTGAACAATCTGATCTGTGTATCGAACAACTTGACCTGTACATCGAACAATCTAATCTGATGTTGTGTGCATGTCTGACAAGTGATATGACCAAGTATTACTACAGTGGTGATGGAGTGGGCTGCTTATGTAAGCAAAAAAAGGTCGTCCTATAGACTTAGAATCTAATGGTTTGTATTCAGAATGTATACATTATATACAAGAATCTAATCAGAACACTAGGAAATGAATAAGGTTGTATAAGAATGATTAGATCTGTATAAAATCTATTCATTTCCCAGTGTTCTGATTAGATTCTTGTATACAATATATACATTCTGTTAGGAACTGACATCTCCAGCTTGCAAGAACCTGTGAGTGACTCCAGAATAGTAATATATGGCTCTGGGAAGTGGTAGGGACTGCTATGCAGTAAGAGGTGGAGGACATGGGGTGAAAGAGTGGCAGGGATTAGAATATTAATGGAGGCATAAGATGTCCTTCCTGCTGTTCACCTCATACTGCATAGCAGTCCCTACCACTTCCCAGAGCCATATATTACTATTCTGGAGTCACTCACAGGTTCTTGCAAGCTGGAGATGTCAGCTCCTAACAGAATGTATATATTGTATACAAGAATCTAGTCAGAACACTGGGAAATGAATAGATTTTATACAGATCTAATCATTCTTATACAACCTTATTCATTTCCTAGTGTTTTGATTAGATTCTTGTATATAATGTATACATTCTGAATACAAACCATTAGATTCTAAGTCTATAGGACAACCTTTTTTGCTTACATAAGCAGCCCACTCCATCACCACTGTAGTAATACTTGGTCATATCACTTGTCAGACATGCACACAACATCAGATTAGATTGTTCGATATACAGGTCAAGTTGTTTGATACACAGATCAGATTGTTCGATGTGCAAGTAAGAATGTTCGATGTGCAAGTGAGATTGTTCAACACACAAGTAAGAATGTTCAATGTGAGAGTGAAAATGTTTGATGTGTGAGTGAGAATGTTCGATGTATGAGTGAGATTGTTTGACATACAGGTCAGATTGTTCAGCACACATGGATGTCAATAGTATCAATGTCTGATTTTATTTTTTGGCAGAAAGGACCTTCATACATTCTCTCCCTTTACTGGGAAAGCTCTCCCGTTACGCGGATATCATCGAACTTCATCTCTCAAATGAGATTGTTGTTCGCACATCGTCTTTTGCTGCTTTGATAAATTTACATGCCTTACAATCTGAGTCCACTGCAATGCTTTCCCAAATCACGCATCTACGAGCCATGTTAGAAGAAATAGAAGTGAATGTGGCCAAAAAGGGCTGGATGTGGTCCAGCTTGAGCAGCAAATGCAGAGTGTCAAGGACTTGGAGAGAGGTGTGATAGGAGTTAAGGGTGTCATGAAGTTGACTGGGGAGATGTACTAGGGGCCTTGGGTGTATTAGAGGGAATGTGGGATGTATATGTGTCCTCTTTGTCAAATGGAGTCGCTAAGTCATCAATGATGTCAACTCAACCAAATGAGAGACTGTCACCACTTCCTTCAACTCCTGAGGACGAGGTTCCACCACCGGCATATACTGCTTATGTCAATACCCCTCCTCCATCTGATCTCCCCTCTAAGCACAACTTTCCACAGCTCGATATCCCGCTTTCTCAATTGCAGGCATTCTCTGCCCTGCTAAACAATTTTTGTTACAGCCACGAGACGACCATCGACAGTTGCACGCGCCATTCCGTTCAAGCCCACGYRCCATTCCATTCAAGCCCACGCACCATTCCATTCGAAGTCATCATCTACGTCTCGGCGCTAATCCCTTGCCACCTGCTGGCTCCCAATCTACACCAGCATCATGCGCTCTGTTGTCTCAGTTGTTTCATCGCCTCTTATTCAACAGTTCCATCTCACTCTCGCGACTATTACGAACTCACTCCCGCGACTATTACAAAGTACACATCCCTCTCGAATCATTTCCATGGCGGCGTCACACAGTTCAGGTAGCAGGACCACGAGCATGTATGTGGATATTGTCAACTTAGCTTTCGTTCCATAGATCTTGCCATGAAACTGGAGCTTATGAAAAGGAAGCCTTTATCCCCTGCTGATGAATCAGGTTTTATCTATGTGTTTACAATCTGCAGTGGAAATTCGTTCGAGAACGGGCAACTATATAAAGTCGGTCGAACGTGTAACGTGGAGAGACAACAAGTTGAGTGGGATAGGCAGTGTCCATCTCAAGATCATTTATGGTACAAGGGCATACCGGTCAAATATTGTCACCAAGTCAGTTCATATTCTTTCTGACTTCGTATACATTTCCGAGTTGGCTGACAAAATTTTCAGAGAGGTTAGTCCATTTAGAGTTGCAGAGGGTATGCTTGAGGAAGCCAAGAGATATCTGTCCCGACTGTAAGTGTTTTTTTTTTCGTTCGAATTCGAGCCATCGTCAACCATCACATAGGTCATCGTAGACACTGTGAGGTTTTTGAGCTCACAGGAGATAGAGTTTGGGAGGAAACAATTAAGCCTTTAATTCGTCGTATGGAGGACATAGTATTGGATGGGTTGACTCTATAATCTTACAAGTCTATCCTTAACACTAGCAATGTGCTAAATGCACCGTTTATCTCAAATCCTATAAAGACTGATAAGTTTATCTCCTGAAGATCATGTATTATAGTATTAGCTCAGGCCGATAAGTTATTAGGTCAGTAATTACCAGACTTACGATGAGCTTGTAAGTAAGTATTCATCTTGCAATTCATGACCGTGTTCATTTCAGGCTGTTGGGTGGAATATAAGTAGTCATCATATGCCCAACAGGCTTACGGTACATTATCGTATTTATGCCAGGCTGTAGAGGGAAGATCTTTACTTGTAAACTACCTAGCAGCCTGAGACATACTACAATCTTGTATAATACTTATGACGATACGACATCGGCTGCTAACTTCTTATCACATTCGGTAAGGTCACGACGGAGTAATGCCGGCTGATCACACGTGTCGGACTTTACCAGCGACTAGTAAATTTTCCTGATGTACTTACAGTGCCTCTTTTATATTCTCTGACCCTTCAATCTCTTAAGTTCTTCTCCCTCCCTGTGGGTTAATTCAGCACTCACACTTAAGTTGACACATATTCTATTCCTCCTCCTCCCAAACTTTCTGCTTTCTTCCTCCCCTGGACATTCTTCCAGGCTCAGACTGTCCCTACACTGTTCATACTAGTCTACCATGCTATTTTTTGAAGATTCTTCCACCATCAGTTGTGGAGCACTTATATATTAACTATATAGTATCATAGGTTGCTCATCATTTTCTCCAGACTAAACAAGGGCTCAGGAAGACACCGGGGAAGGAACATCGAGGATTCCGGTGACGCGACGTGCATGATCGCGTGATGAGAATTTTGATCAAATACTTACATAATGTGGTCGCTTGACGGGCGGCTATGTCGGCTAACCTGCATCACTATTCTGCATCTGCAACTGGACGACTTGCACCTGCAGCTGGAATACAGCGTTCAACGACTAGAATATTTGCCGAAAAATGTCATCATAGATCCACTTATTTTTAATGGCTCGTCGAGCCATAAACCTGTGTTGCTTCTCCCGCTTTTTTGAGTCGTTTGATGAAGTCGTGATGAAACTAGCTTGCGCTTACGAGGTCAATGCTAAGCAGGTGGAGACAATTGGTGATATGAAGGGTAGCAAATGGGTCGCATATGCAGCTAGGAGGGATCTTGTCAAGGTTTGTCGTGATATCATTATTTCGGAGCTTGTGTCTAAATTCTATTTTTTTAACAGAAGGCGGATTCTCTATTCTTGCACGGTACATTCTGATGCACACCGCATTTTTTCCTACTATTCTCTCGTTCCCACCGGCTTGGCCGTTGTTGTCGTTGGCGCCAACAGCAAAGTTGGTGGTCTTCGAGAAGTATGTGCGCTTGCACATTCAGAACCTGTGAAGCGTCTGTACGCCCTCAGGCTGCACCTATTGTTGTACCTCAACCTCCCGCCCCTCGCAAGCCTATGTATTACCTTCACCTTGGATGACGTCGATCATCGTCTCAAGGCACGCCGTCTTACCGTGTCTTCCCTGCTCACTTCAGAGCCTACGTCTGGTTCTGACAGCGGCGAGGGCAAAACGAGTCCCCGGCCCATTCGCTCACTTGAGGCGTGCATTGATGTCGTCGAGAATGGTCCTCAACCCGTAAGCGTCGCGCTGTCGCTCTTGAACGACGAAGAGGTTATCTTGTTAGCTCAAAATGGCAAGATTGCTGCGTGTGTTTTAGAGAAGGTTCTCTGTAACAATGAGCTTGAAAGGGTTGTTAGGATTTGTCCGATGCACTGATCTGTAAGTTTGTTGTCTGTAATATTGTTACAAGCGGCACTGATTATATGCGTCGTTTAGCTCGTACTTTGGTTACTAAGACTCTTGAGACGTTGGATGTTCCCATGTCCAACTACGACTACTCCCGTGTCATGGGTGCTTGCTGCGAGAACGTCGTCGGATATATACCTCTTCCCCTCGATATTGCCGGCCTTCTAAAGATCGATGGACACCTTTTCCCTATTCCTATGGCCACTGCTGAGGGCACTCTCGTCGCGTCTTCCTCTCGTGGTTGCAAGGCCCTTAATACTGGCGGAGGTGCAACAACCATGTTAACTCAGGACGGGATGACCCGTGGGTCCCGCTATCGATTTCCCTTAAATTGTCGTAGCTGCTCAGGCCAAGGCATGGATTGATTCTGAGGAAGGATACAATATCATCAAGGAAGCTTTCGAGTCAATTTCTCAATTCGCCAAGCTTCGAAGTCTCAAAACTAACTACGATGCTCGTATTGATTATTTTTTCATCACGCCCGGTCTAGTTCCCTAGGTCAAAGCCGCTGACATCGAGCCCGGGATCAAAGGGAGTGATCATTGTCCTGTCTGGATTGAGCTTCGCGAGGAAATATCAGTCTCGGAGAATGGTATTGAGTAGGTTCTCAATTTGAGGGATATGATGCCGCCTATGTCTGCTTCCGGCGTGGATAATAACAAGGAACGCAATCCACCGAGGTTGGCGAAGTTTTGGGCAGAATACTCTGGGAAGCAGAAGTCATTGGATAGCTTCTTCGGGGCTGGAACAGCTCGAAAAAAGCTCCGATAGTCAAACTCGTTGACACTTGTTCAGGAAGTGCTACACCTTGCTCGACTTCGTCTGCACCTCCTCCGCTCGGGCCAGTAGGAGGCGCTGTTTCAATGTCAAATTCGATAGCGGATTCGACACCCAGCTCGTCTCTTTCTCAAATAGGCCATGACGCCTGATCCCTCAACGCCCGCGCCTGCGAGCGCTGTTACATCTCCATCTCCCAAAAGACAAAAATACTCTCATGTGTCTCAAGCTCCGACAGCTTCTCAATCTTCAAACGCTTCCACCCCCTCGACCTCTGACTCATCCAAGCAGCTCAAGGCAGTCTCCTCGTCAACCTCCTCGAAAACGAAAGGCAAGACAAAAGAGAAAGAGAAGTCACTCAAGTCTGGTCAATCGAAGCTCTCGAGCTTCTTTGCTGCTTCTCAGTCCGTTCCTTCTGCTGAGGACGTCAAGGGGAAAGGGAAGGCCAAGGTCAAGAACGACAAAGAGAATACGAAGGGAAAGGGAAAGGGAAAGGGAAAAGGGAAAGAGGCTGAGAAGGTGCTGCTGGTTCAGAGCAAATCCGAGCTCGGGGGGACGAAGCTATCTGATGACGTGAATGTTGATCTAGTTGACTTGACGATGATTGATCATGAGGACGAAGATGCGGAAGTAAAATTCGGGTACGACATCGACGTCCCAGCAGGGGCTGAGGCAGGTCCAGAATCCGGAGATGGGAATGACGAAGATGAAGCTTATCGCCTTGCTGTGGAACTCTCGCTCTCCCAATCACCCTCTACTCCTTCAGCTGCCACGGTAAAGCCGTCAGCGTCCCAAGAAGCCTGGAAGACTCTCTTGAAGCCCCCGGATCCTCCGCGTTGTACGGTGCACAACGAGGTGGCTTGGGAGTATCGCGTGAACAAGTCCGGGATAAATAAAGGGAGATCGTTCTGGGTTTGTGCTAGGTATGTCATCTCCTGCACCTTTTGCTGAATACGACGGGCTGATACAAATTTACATTGTGTTTTTTGTTTCGCAGACCAGTTGGTCCAGGGTACGATGCGGGGCGCTCGAGGAGACCTAGGGATGAGGTTGACCCACGGTGGAAGTGTAATTTCTTCGTTTGGAGTAGTGATGCGAAGCGAGGAAAAGGTAGTTCGAGTTCGGGGAAGAGTGACGTGAGATAGGAGTGGTACGAATGTTATATATGAAATCTTGTATTGCATTCAGGCTGCGTCGTGTTCTATCACCAGACTTGTTTCTCGGGTTTCTCTGCGTGAATAGCGTACATCTTTTATAAGAGCATCTGAAATGACATACATTTGGACAAAGGAACGGAACAAGATTTTATACTTTACATGTTATACATACACAGTCACACAGGCCTTATACTGAACTTGCAACCATCAGCTCTAATCAACGCACACAGCTTGTTATACTATGGCAGAAACCTCAGTCCAATTTCTGTACCACGACGCAGTCTTTCAGGCCAGCTGCTTCTCTTGTCAGATTATCATCCAGAATACGATTGGGGACAGTAGTCCAAATGCTGTAAGGTTGAGTTAGGCTTTCGGGTCGGGAGCTGGTGAAACGCAAATCAGTCTTTGATTGCAACATATGGTGTAGATCATAACACTAACGCATTGATAAAGTTCTTGAGGTCAAGTACAGTGTGCGTCGAATTCATTCTGCAGATCGTGCTAGAGAAGGATTCATCAGAGATTAAAAAACAACATAGAAGTCGCCTAAGGACACGCACCTCGTCCGGTCTACAAAACTGATCTGCACACTGGTCATCGACTAATTCTGATCGACCTCAGATTTGGTAGCTGGCTCTACACTTGGAGTAGATGAGCCGAAGGAAGCGTTGGGTGGGACATAGTCCTCCCCTGTACGGTTGGCAACCCGAAGCTCAACCAGCTCTCCTGGCCTAACATTGAAAATCGATGGAGGAGCTCGTCTAAGTGTCGGTCAGCACACTAGCAGAAGCAGAGAAATTGACTCTATTACCCTGAGTTGATTTCTGTGAGGATGGTCTCGTTCTTGGGATCGTCGTATCGCATCAATTCGCCATCCTCCACCGTAAATCCCTCTCGCCAGAATGTAATGTGACGGATGGTCGACTCCGCTGGGAATTCATATGCGTCAGCGCAAAGTCATCAGGACTTCGAGCAGGAACTGACTTGCGGAAGCTTGGGCCATTGCTTACGACGAGGGTGCACCGTGGAAAAGTCGGCCCCCAGTGGCTGGCAGCTGCTGCTCCCCTCCCTACGCGTATCAGATTTCAGACTAGGAAGACTTCAGTTACCCAGATCTTCCACTCGGTTTATTCGAGTGCACGAGATGCGCAGAAGGATAGTGAGTAGTGTGGTATTACTCTTGTTCGTGGCGCGAAAATGGACCAGTGGAAATAGGCTGGAAGAAGATTGACGTGCAAGAGTTGTGGTTCAAAGAATGGTCGCCTTTCAATAAGTATGTATATCGTATACATCTCGGTCTTCTGGGACGCTTATTGCCACTGATTTATTAAGGATTGTCCACTACCCTTACCCCGCTACCCACTATTGCGACGTGCCCCCGGAAGACAGGACGAGTAAAGCTCTCTGTCGTCCTCTCCCAGTAGCGGTGAAGCCTCTTCCAGAGAAACCCCGTCCGCCAGGTGACGTTGTTCCATATCTATCGATGAAGAGCTGATTTAATATCACGACAACATGACAGTTATTGGTTCTGTTGCATGGGCGAGCACTAAAGTTAGCCCGAGCGCGACTCAAGACACTTACCGTGTCGTCCCCGCTCTCTTCGGAGCCTACGTCTGGTTCTGACAGCAACGAAGACGAAACGAGTCCCCAGCCCGTTCGCTCGCTTGAAGAGTGCATTGATGTCTTCGAGACGTAAGCGTCACGCTGTCGCTCGTGAACGACCAAGAGGTTATCTTGTTAGCTCAAAATGACAAGATTGCTGCGTGTGTTTTAGAGAAGGCTCTCTGTAACAATGAGCTTGAAAGGGTTGTTAGGATTTGTCCGATGCGCTGATCTGTAAGTTTGTTGTCTGTAATACTGTTACAAACGGCACTAATTATATGCGTCGTTTAGCTCGTACTTTAGTTACTAAAACTCTTGAGACATCGGATGTTCCCATGTTCAACCACGACTACTCCCACATCATGGGTGCTTGCTGCGAGAACGTCGTCGGATATATATACCTCTTCCCCTCGATATCGCCGGCCCTCTAAAGATCGATGGACACCTTTTCCCTATTCCTATGGCCACTGCTGAGGGCACTCTCGTCGCGTCTACCTCTCGTGGTAGCAAGGCCCTTATCACTGCCGGAGGTGCAACAACCATGTTAACTCAGTCGGGATGACCCGTGGGTCCCGCTATCGATTTCCCTTCAATTGTTGTAGCTGCTCAGGCTAAGGCATAGATTGATTCTGAGGAAGAATGCAACATCATCAAGTGGTTGAGTTCAGAACTAATCCCTACCACACCAACGCACTCCAGGAGTTCCAAAGGGTCGCAGTCCCTTGCTACAACCTCACGTTTAATCACTGGATTTTGGGTACGTCACCAACCCCTATCCCACCAACGCACTGCAAGAGTTCTAAAGGGTCACAGTCCCTTGCTACAACCTCCTCCCGCTGAACTATGTCCTTGTGCCGCACAGAGACATCACCTGCAGAACTCCGGATGTCGAGTTCAGCGCCTGGATACCTTGTTGGTGAATAGACGCGTAAGCAGCTACTCTGATGAATGAACAGTAGAGGTACGTACGGGTACAGTGGGGCTGCAATAGCCATGAATGTAAAGAGCATCACAACGATGATGATTTGCATTGTTGTCAAACAATGTTAGATGACGAAGGAAGGACTGGTTTGATTGTCGACCCTTCAAGGGAGCGGGACTTGGATTTTAAGCAGCACAGCTGTAGTGAAAAAGCAAATTAGTGAATGAACTAGGTTTGCAGTAAGCAATCGAACTCACCTGAAGAACGAGAGGGAATGATGAGCAGGCTGTTCATAGACTAGATATCGCCTTAAATACCCTTAGATATATATTGGAATAGATTAATCATGGCGTAAACTATCATATGCTAGATAAATCAAGCTGATACTAGAACAATCCCATTGCTATGACTCCACAGAACCAAGAGGCTGGTAAGATTAAGAATAGATTCTTTTGTGAGTCATTTTATTCCATTGTACTGATTTCATCAGCTTGGGCTGGTTCAGTAAGGTGAGATCCTGGGAAAATGCAGTGCTCTAGTTACGAGGGAACTGGTTACGAGCGCTCAGCAGGTGTAAGAATCTGTCAGAAAGGCACAAGCTTTAGCGCACAAAGCTCATTGGGAGTTTGGCCAGCCCGACATCTCTTCCAAGTAATGTTCGAAACCGGTTACTACTAGTTGAATGTCGAGGTCAAAGCTGGTGATTTTAAAACAATTTTAGGGATTTATAGTTTCACGGTCACGTGCAGAGTCTGTTCAACAACGCCAAACAGCGCCAAACTCAGGGCTTGCCACTACATTTACATTTATACGAGTTTCTATTCCCTGCTCTGGCTCTTTAGCTCGTGCTCTTCTCCGAAGGTTTCATTGAATGGAAGACCTGTACATGTAATGGATCATTGAAATGCGAATTGTAACTTGAAACATTGTATGTCTTCGATCTCACGGGTCATTCTTCGATAATTCGAGTTCATACCTGGTTCATACGTTTTCAGAATGGAACTCGTACAATTCCTCAATATCATCCGTATGTATGCGCGTGGATTGATGCGGTATATCTAACTAAAGTGTAAGACGTTGTTGGAACACCTTCAAATCTCATGATGATATCATAAAACATTAGAAGACGATATAATCAGTTTCCAAGGTACGTAGAAGTGTCACCGAAGCCAATTTTTTTTACTGATACATGGCGTATCCACAGAAGTAAAATCCATCTGTACTGCTTCTACCGAAGCTGCTGACATCGATCCCGGGATCAAAGGGAGCGATCACTGTCCCGTCTGGATTGAACTTCGCGAGATATCAGTTTCGAAGAATGGTATTGAGAAGGTTCACAATTTGAGGGATATTATGTCACCTATGTCCGCTTCTGGCGTGGATAATAACAGGGAACACGATCCACCGATGTTTTACTCTGGGAAGCAGAAGTCATTGCACCGTGACAGCTTTTTCGGGGATGGCAGCGAAGAAAGCTCCGATAGTCAAACCCGTTGGCAGTTGCTCAGGAAGTGCTACACCTGGCTCGACTTCGCCTGCACCTCCTCCGCTCGCCCCAGTAGAAGGCGCTGTTGCAATATCAAATTCGATAGCGGATTCGACATCCAACTCGTCTCCTTCTCAAGTAGGCACGAAGCGTGCCATGACGCCTAACTCCTCGACATCCGTATCTGCGCGCGCCATTTCATCTCCATCTCCTAAAAGACAAAGGGTGTAGTACGATTCAAAGTACTCACGACCATTTTTTGTCAGCACCGACTCCGAGTCAATACCAAGCATTAACAACAATATTGACAATATGTGAAAGATGTTTGCATCTAGTGCACTCTCAGAGGGTCAAGACCGCAGTCGAAAAACTGTATACTTTGTAAACATACACAAAAGTAGCATAGCAAGTGGCAAAGCAAGTATCAACACATGGAGACATTGACAAAGTAGGGGGGTGGAGGATAAGTCCTTTTGAAGTTGGCCAAGTGAGATAGCGGGAAGGCTTGCCTTCCTTTACTCTTTCTCCTCTTCCTGCGGCCCCTGGTTGAGTATATGACTCTAGTTCGAACCCCTGAAATTGCTGCTTACCTCTTCTCCTGTGGGGACTACGAGGTTCTGGTCCCCTCCGACTGCAGCCACGACACCCTCACCAAGCGTAGCATTGACGAATTTCACATCCTGGGCATCGGAAAGTACAGAGACTTCTGCATGTTTTGGACCTCCATTTTGAGGGAGAACGAAGCTGTTAGGTTCTGTAAAGAGGTGGGAAATGGTTCGAGTCAGATCGCACATGGAAGGAAATTATAGCGGTAAATACCTTTTGAACTCAATTTCATGAAGTTCTGATTACCTGCCACAGAGGAGAGAGCCCCACCTGCGAACTTGGCACCCGAGAAATCCACACTCCTGGCACCTTTGAGAACAGCAACGGTTGTCACCATTGCGAGCTTTTCACTTTTAAGATCTACGCTAGTAGGCTCTCCTTGTTGGTCTGTTGCAACTGCTTTGTTCGGAACATAAGCACTCAGATAGGTTTCAAAACTATTAATAAGATGTGGTACCTTGCTCAGGCTTCGAGCGGTTCCCACTCTGTTTCTGAGTGGCCAGAATCAAGGTCGGGGCGGGGGCGTTGATTTGTGTGGATCCGGTATACGGAGGAGGATGAGTCTGAGAGTCTGAATTGGCAAGTGTACTTTGCCCTTTCTCGTTCTTCGGCTGAGACGGTGGAGCGTTCAAGGGCGCCAACGCGGCCATGATATTTTTCGACGAGTTGGTAGCGAGCGACTCAGGAAAGAGGGAGGCAGGAGGTATAGCCTTCTAACCCCTCCCTGAAATACCTGGCCAATTGTTACGAGTCCTAACGAAGTTAGGTTCGTCTTTTTACAATTACGTCTGGCTAATTACGAGTCCTAACGAAGTTAGGTTCGTCTTTTTACAATTGCGTCTGGCTAAAAATCCGTGCTTGGGCGCTAATTCCCTTTTATATCCAAAATTACTATATATGGAGAAATAATTTTGAAAGTCCGACCTCGCCGCTGTTCGGTTCCTTGTTGACAACGTTGACCGTCAGTATACGTCAGTGCTCGCCATTGGTTTCTTCGACCTCGTTTATCTGCTGTCTTTTCTCTTTACTGGATGTTGTTTCTTTGTTATCGATAGCAGCAATGGATATCTCGAACTGAGCCAAATGTCTGATAGTTATGGAATCTCCAACACTTTTCTCTTCCCTTTCGGCCCACTCTTTCTTGTCCTCTTCCACGACAATGACGACTTTTACGACCCAGACGATGAGAAGACTGAGAAGCTTGAGCTTTAGATCACAGCCTGGACACTTCTAGATCCTGGCCCAACATCTTTTCTCCTAACCTGGACTCGCTCGGAGGATTCGGTCAGCCATTACACTCGAATACGTGGAGTAGTAATCGCCCTTGTGCGAGTGTCTCTGAAGGATCGTTGGAATGAGAGACGTCTCAGCAACAAGTATTGTTTGAGAGTGATTGTACATCTCTACCAGCTGTACAGGGTGTAAGGTAAGGTCAGACTGTTATTTCGTCGTGTTTCAGCTCTTCTGAAATCTGATGGCTCTAAACAGCTTTTAACAGGCTGAATCGAGGAAGTGATCCAGTCGCACCTTTGTCTGGACTACAAGTGTCTTCTGGAGCGGATTATGGTCAGAAGGATCAACCTGAGACGGCCTTCAATAAATTTTTGGGCTCTCAATTCCTTCTCAGCACTCGGCATCGCGTTCTCGAGCTACTCCCCCTTTGAATTCTACACCAGTGATCCACTAGTCTCCATCAACCTCACACTCGCCACGAAGAACCCTTTGTCCCTGTAAACCCTTGTAACTCGCAGTTTCGCTTCCATATGCCTAGGTTCCCTTTTTTGGGGGACACTCTTCTGAAGGCCCCCTCCTGAAAACGCGCTTCTCCTGTGTCGCTCGGATTTTTGAGGATGCGGAGGTTAGCAAACCTGATGTTTACCGAATGATCAACGCGTGTGAGCATGGAGGGAACCCTTTTCTCATACGATAATGGGTCGGGGTCGGGGCCAGGGACTGGAATGGGTGCTGGGGCTGGAGCTAGGATGGATGGGCAGGAGAATGTGAATATGATGGTGGCGGGAATTGCTTTTGCTACGAATCTCGTGGCTGCTGCGGCATCTGTGGTCGATCTCCCACTTCCATTGCCAGAGAGGTGGTCTGCGCCTCTGGTTCGCCTGCGTTGGTTAGGTTCAAGCTTTCATGGGAGACATTTGTCGATTCGTTGATAAAAGAGTGGAAGACGTTGAATTTGGTTCAATTTTATTGTTATCGTATGCTTTTTGCCGTTCTGTCTACACCTACCTGCTGACAACGTTTGGTTTTTGTTGCAGTGCTATATTGATGTCTGTTCTTACTCCTGACGTTTTCCTCAGTCGTATCATTTGGTGTAATGGGGTCTGTATCGACCCTTCTGTTGGTTTTTCTTATGGCTGACTAATGTCTTTCTCACAGAAAGGTATTGATAAACTGCGGAATTACCAAGAGCATGTGAAGATGAGGCATCCTGACGGAGATTTCTTGGTGAGCGAGGGGTTTGATGATTGTACTTCTGAGTTCCCCGATAACTCGGCTTCATTTTCAGCCTTATCATGGTTCAAGGAGCATTTTCTCAAATGCAACGATTGCGCCGCCTTGGTCAAGACTTGGCTTCCTGCTCAGTATGATGGTCCAAAGAGCTGGTCAGCTATTGTATGACCGTGCATTGCTCCTTGTATGTTACTCACATTTATGCTCTCACTGACCCTAATCAACACCACTTTAGAGCCAGACCGCAGCACGCAAAAGGCTGCTAGACCAGACTTCGAGCCCTGACGAATGCGAGAAGTTATACAAGGAGTCTCTACGGGAAGAATAGGTGTTTGCATTCATTATTATAATTACTACATGCTGTATTTAACATTGCATCTACACATTTGACTCTTAGCTTATGGGCCATTAGAAGTTGAAGCTCTTATTGAGGTCTTCATACAAGAGCTCCCGCATATCGGGCGGGAGCAGTGGTTGGCTGTTTTCGGCTATGTATTCTGTAGATCAAATGAGCACAATGTTTCGAGGAACTATAGATCGAAAGAATTTCACGTACTGAAAGGCATTTCGACGCTCTCCTGCATTGACATAATCCAGGGATATGATAGACAACTCCTGGTAGGAATGGCGAGGACCATACCTTGGAATTGAATTTGATTGTAGGAAATGTAATGTAGGCCATCTCATCGAGAGGAACTAGCGATGGTGGTGTTAGACCACTTGATTTGTCAAGAAAGGGAAGAGCGTGCCTTTATCCTGCACCACATGCTTTGTGATCTCCTAGTGCTGTATCGGTGGTCATCTGGGTAGGGGCCAAATGACGACCAGGAAAGCCGAGTTTGCACAACTCAGTTCTATCTTGGGGAGGGTCATCACCTGGAATCCGAAGGATCAGATACAAGTTTGGACGTGAATTTGCATGACTTCATACCAAGTATGCCCTAGTTACTGACGATTTTTAGTGTATTCATAAGATGTTTAGTAGAGCTTTTACTTACTCCGAACAAAAACCATTCGAATCTTTTGTCCCCGTCTTCCGATGATAGCTCTTTTTCTGCCTTGGAGTCTAGCAGACGTACTTTTTTCATTGATCCTCTCAATCGTTCCTTTATCGATTGCAACGCTTGGTGACAAGATGCATCGGCAAGGCCCCCTCCTTCTACTGCCTGATGAGAATTTACTTGTCAGAGATTGCGAAGAAGATGCCGATGAATTCGTGAAGTGGACATGCAAGTCGGGACCTGCTAATCTGCGCATATGCTACAAAGCCATTTATTGAATTCTCAACTCAGAAGGCAATCTAACGTACAAAGCTAACCGCATACTCGAGCTCAACCCATGGAGGCACTGCTTTAGCCTTTGGATACTTCGTCATCTTCCTCCAGGTGCTCTGTCTTGTCGAGGACTTAGATCATTGTCACGAGAATAGAAAGAAGTAATCATACCGATTATATATGTATGAGAAGCCCATGGTGGATGGAAAGAGGACGAATGTAGACGCTGAAGAGACTTGGAAAATTGTAGAAGATTCCGTATGCGACCGTACATGTTACATAAGCCGCACTCGTCCTCGCCTCAAATCTGTATCTTTAAAAAGAGTGAGTCGGCGGTTCTCCATCCAGCTTCCTAGCAAGCTAACCTCGTTTTGTATAGATGCAATCCAACGGCTTCTGTAAAATTTTCCCTTGTTATCGTCATCGCGTCGTCAAATGTGCTCCACATGAAGCTCAACAACTACTGAAACGGTCAGTAAAGGCACCAGAATTATACACGTCACTGTACCATCATTAAAAGAACCCGAGGTCTACGCTATGCATAAGGAGCAACGACGAGCTCCAGAAGCGTGCAGACTTCGAAATGCCAAAAAAAAAACAAAAGTGCTGAGAACACTCAGCTTGACGCTGATGGTCATTGCGCCTCTGATATTCCAGCATCCTCCCTTCCATTCAGCAATGATCATTGGGAGTCAAATTCCTTTTGGCCTTGGCCCTTCAGCTCCCGCTCTTTTCTGAAACTTTCACCGATAGTGAATGAGTACCTGTGCTGCGAAAACATATCTGTGAGCGTCATGGTGCAGTGAGCAACCAGTCCAGGGTTTCAACAACATTAAGACAAGTCACAATTTCGCCCAGTTTGAACTCACTTTAAAAGGCATGGGATTGGCTCGGCGGAATACTCCTGGTATCGTGTATACGTGCTTTTTCGATTGAATCCTGGCTTCAATGAGGCTGGCCAAATGCTGACCGCAGTGATACGGCATGGGCGCCTGCTCAACTCAGGCTGAGATAGTAGTATGATTGGAGGGGGTAGCTCTCATCCAACGAAGTTCTTGAACTCTCGTATACCTCGGCGATGGTTTACGAATGGATTTAATATCGACATACTTTGCTACACGAGGCTCAGTTTCCGCAGCCTCTCTATACAGCCTGATCTCCTCCGTTTTCCTGTCTGAGATAGATGACTGTCAATGAAAACTCGTCAAAGGAGAGAGATACCGTCAAAAAGGGGCTTCCACAATAAGATATATCCAGTAGCGAGAATGACAAGTGCAGCTTCGAGATTGCGACCGCCTTCAAGAATAACCCAACTAAAGACTCGTACTTGAGAAAATAAATCGACGTCGATGTCTGTCGCACGATATATGCATAATAAGTCTACCGCGACCCACGAGACCAAGTCAAACACGCCGGGACGGATCGTGGAACCCAATGACGTCCGAGTCTTATGGAGAAAACGCCTATCTATGCATTTTGTTAAAAACCTTTGCGGACATTTGCATAAGTATGAATCTCACTTGAGCTTGGCCCGAAGAACGATCCAAAGCTGAGACGTCCAAATCAACGAAGAGGTAAAAGCTGTGAATAAGCATAATACTCACTTTGCCTAATAGACGCGGGGAGAACAAAAGGTGTGGCCAGATGCCATCCGTCTTCTTAAAGACAACTGAAACGGCCCTACCCCGAAGAGCTAAATACCGTGCAATGCTACACGGCGTATGATCAGTATAGTAGCAATACCCAAGGGAAGACAACGATAACCTACTCTTGAGGAGACTTTCTTCCTCCAATAATAACAATTTTCTTGGACGGTTCGCCAACCGTCGGAGTCGTGGGTGACAGAACTTCCTCCAGATGAGAGAGAGGTTTGGATGAGCCCGTCGAACCCAGCCTCGGACGTAGTTGATGGAGTAAGTTTTTTCGGGGTAGGAGGCCTGGCTACATCCCTGCAAGTTGTCCAAGCCATAGACTTTGAATCTGACTTACCCCCGCGCAAAGGACAGGCTTGGTATATTGAAGTATGTTCTCAGTCTTGGTGTCGAAGTCTCGCGCACAAATCTCCCACTGAGCAACCACCACACGATGAATACGTGTCGCTTCCTCTCTATACAATATGCGTCCATCCAAGAATCGCGAGGCAAAGTTGACAGCGAAAATTTGCATATCGTAACTGGAAAAGCCTCTCCCCCGCGGGTGTAGCATTCGCTGACTTGGGCATTTCCAGACAAGAGAACCTAAACACCTCGTTTACACTGAGCAGAGTAAGGGAAGAAGCAGGACAGGGTCATGAGAATGAGATGACATACTTGTTGATAAATAAATCTAGAGACTCTCTGAAGATCAAACGCCACCGGGCGCGAGTTATGATCTGGACGTCAAACCCGTCAGAAAGCAAAGCAGCGATGAGTCCGGAGAGCCCAGCGCCAATAATGCAGACTTTCATAGCGTCTGAAGAGAGAAGAGTATTTGAAGGAGAGCTACAAGGAGAGGTAAGAAGCAGAAGCAGGAGGGGAACATTCGAGTCTTTGAGCCTGGAATACAATCGGCCAAGAACAGCTGAACACTTGTGCTCAGCGCGCGCACACTCCGATTCTGTATCGCTAATCCTCGGTCATGGCAGTGCAGTGCAGCTTTTCATAAAAGAATCTCCCATCCTTAGTTATGTGTTGATCTCAAGCGGCCAGAAGCAGTATAGGCTGGACCCACACTTTTGATGACAATTGTTGGCTTCGCATAGGGATCAATTGTCGCCGCTATTCTTGTAAACGACTGGTTCGTGCCTGGAAAACAAAGAAAGTGGGTCTGTTCGAATCGAATTCAAATGGCAGGAAAGCGAGTAGTAGCGGCTTCAGGCTGATGAGCTCTTGCCGAACCCTTTCAAATCAGTGCGCCGAACGAAGGAGTTGCATGCGGAGCAGGGTATTCCCAACCATATCCGAGGAGAACAGCTTTCAGGAGTCTCGAGGAAAGATGACCTTCTCTCGGGGAAAAGACCGTTCAAGAAGAATGACCTTCTCAGCTGCCAGTAGACAAGGTCTAGGGGGGTTTGCCTCGACCTTGAGATTTGTGTTGGCCCGTAGAGGAGCTGGTATGATGAATTCTGATTGTTCAACCTGGGCACCGTAAGATGTGAGACAGTAAAATGTAACCAGTCTATTTCTGGAAATCTTTGGTTATAATCTGGGTTTCCTGTTTCTTCCCCGCCTGTTCCACATGGCCGGCTTCGAATCTCACTTACAGTCACTCTCTCCAGTGAAATCGGAGTGGAATCAATGCACTTGCGATGAACTCAAACAGGTTAAGAAATATATCAGTCGTTCTAGACACGGAACTCTAGGGAATCGTGGAGGAATCGGGACTGGAATGGGAATGTCGGTGGGCAAGGTAGTGAAATCAAAGAAACTAATGAGATAGCAGCCAAGGGAAACAGTGAAATCATAGGGAAGGGAACAGTGAAATCGAGTGACAGGAATAGGATTCAACGGAATCGAGACTGGAACCAGAATTTTAAGGGG
>RCHF01002205.1:0-24021 GCA_003987895.1 Neonothopanus nambi | reverse complement strand
TGTCATTAGAGTAATCATAAATACATACCTAAGAAGAATGCTAATCTCCTCTCAAATTCTCCTATTTTCCTATATAGGCTTTCTTTATTAATGTATGTATATGTATTTCTTTAGCAGAAGTTGGCATTTCAACTATGACAGCAAAATGACAAAACCTACATGAATAATTGAAAGTTGCAGTAGGCAGACAGAAGAGTTGGAGGAAGAAAGGAAAGAAAGACACTGGCCTCAACAGTGCAGAAAGTTGAAAATAGACTGCCTCGATGTGCGGGGAACTCGAAATAGATTGACTGTTGCCGGATTGCCGGACGCGCTACTGTTTTAGGTGATGGTGCCGTTCTGCCAGTCTGAATCAAAACACTACCGCGTTTAGAGCTAAGTCCGCTTAGTAAATATATTATCTAATTATTAGTAAGCTTTGGGCGTGCGAAAAGACCGAGCTATTTTATAGTATAGGACAAGCTTAGCTTGACCCGTGCCTTCAGCACGGGCGGGGGTTATTACCTGGGTGATCATGTCATAGAATTGAATACAGTAATAGGATACATTCAGTGATCATGTAGTCTTAAGCAGTACTTCTGGATATACTATGTTTTGTGTTATACACTCTTCTTCTCCCTAAAAAGAGACTATCAGCTGTCTGTATTACTTAGAAATTGTAATAAGTATTACCTTCAGGAAATAGAACCTTTATGTGTTGACTTGAGGTACAGTGTGACAGTGCAACATAAAGCTGACCATGTGTAAAGACAGGAATATGGAGATCTAAGCCAACATGATCCACTGATTGTCCCTGCAATTTGTACATTGACATTGCAAAGCAAAGCCATACTGGAAATTGCTAATGTTTCAAAGTAAAGGGTAAGTCAAGATTAGATGATGTCAGTAATACAGGGGATAAATGCTGTCTTTCCAACAAAGTTACCTCCCAATATCTGGATCTCTAGTACAGGGCCAGTGACTCTGGTTAAAATTCCTCTGGTACCATTACAGAGCCCCTGAGAAGGATCCAGATTTCTCAAAAGCATAATAGGAGTTCCAATCTTTAGCCTCAATTTTGAAAGTGGGAGGTGAGATCCTTTTATTGAATTGAGAAATTCTGTGGGATATTGAAAATCACTATCTGCCTCTTCCTCTATAACTGCGGAGTCTGCACTGTGGAATACCATCTCATCTCCAGAAAAAGAGTCTAAAGACATATGATTCAGTTCATCTACACTGTCATTCTGGGCAGAGAGTATAGTGCATTTGAAAAACCAATCATCATTATTATGATTGGAATGGACTAAATCTAGCCCTGGATAGATAGCAGTAATCAAGGAAGCTGGAGTATCACCACACTTCATTGAAGGATCTAGCCTGATTTTGTTTTCTGAATCTGTTATTGGTGCAGTTCCATGTCCAACTTTGAGTAGCCATTCTGCATACTCCTGGTCCTCTAGTGTACTGGTCTCTAGCTACTTATTATGCTTTGAATGCAGAACCTGTATTTCTCTCCAAATCCTTGAGTGCTGTATGCATTGGCCTACAATCTGTTCATGGGTTCCCTTAGGGAGTTGGCTGATATTGACAATTATTGAAATTCAGTCTGAAAAGGATCATCAGTCTGTGAAAGGTGGTGAGAAGGAGCAGCTTTCTGCTCTATGTGCAGATTGAATGGAATTGGTAGTCCATGCTGATGATGTTGAGGTGTATAGTGCATCTGAGGACTATTCATCTCTCTGGATGATCTCTCACTCATGCTCAGCATTATGCTGGTGCTGAGGTGTTGTTGGTGGAGTTTCCCTATTATGATGAGCCAGGTAAAAGAGAAGCTTAAAAGTAGCCAAGGGTTTTACATATGAAGCAGTTGTAAATTGAAACTTATAAGAAATAAAATGTTAATAATGACAGATGTCATTAGAGTAATCATAAATACATACCTAAGAAGAATGCTAATCTCCTCTCAAATTCTCCTATTTTCCTATATAGGTTTTCTATATTAATGTATGTATATGCATTTCTTGAGGAGAAGTTGGCATTTCAACTATGACAGCAAAATAACAAAACCTACATGAATAATTTGAAGTTGCAGCAGGCAGATAGAAGAGTTGGAGGAAGAAAGGAAAGAAAGACACTGGCCACCGATCATAGTTCATCCCTGGTGGCCTCAACGTTGCAGAAACTTGAAAGTAGATTGCCTCGATGTGTGGGGAACTCGAAATATTGACTGTTGCCGGATTGCCGGATGCGTTAGAATCTGTTTTAGGTCGTTGTGCCGTTTTGCCGGTCTGGATCAAAACGCTACTATGTTTGGAACTAAGTCCGCTTAGTAAATATTAGCTAATTATTAGTAAGCTTTTGGGCGTGCGAAAGACCGTGCTAATTTATAGTATAGGATACCCTAACACTATCCAATCCACCGGAAAAAGAAAAGGAAAACGATGAAAGCAAATTTTCCCTGGAATCCCAAAAATTCGCGGTCCGAATGTAGAGTGTATGGCTTGAGTCCGGTATAACACTCAACAAGCGCCAGTACGGTATGATGTGAGAGAAGCGTTTTGAAGATTACAGGTGGTGGGTCCGATCTTGAGCAGGGTTTGAGGAAGGGTGCCACGATGATGTCCTCCACGCGTCGTCTCGGTCTTCGTTGTAACCTTCCACCAACTTCCGAGTCCATCTCGCCTTCGTTAAGTCGCGCCGGAGTCACCTATCGCTCGATGTTCAAACTTGAGCCCCGACCCGCTCACTTGCTTACCAGTCCGTCTGCAGTATATGTGTACAAGCAGAGCTCGTTGGAACCTAGGAATGGGAGTCCAGATCTTTGTTGGAAAATAAGCATCCGCTGTATGTGCGCATGAGCGCAAGAGCTGAGGGGAGGTGAGTGGGAGAGAGGGGGTATGAAGGTACTACACTCACAGTCAATGTAACATCCAAAATCACGAAGGACTATATCCTAACTGCATCATATAGAACGGAGAGTTCAATTCGATATCCAAACCAAGACTCTTTAGTTGTTCCACCCTCTCGAGATCTCTCCGAGTGACACTGTGGAGTATATGCACCTTCACTCGACGCAACGGAGTGCATACACCAGCCTTCCCTGGATACCGCGATTCAATCATTTCAGTGAACAGACCATCAGTACAGTGCTCGATAGAAGCCACAAGTTCCAGTACTTCGAGGCGAGGAAGGATAAATTTCGATTCCTTGCCCTGTGAAGACGCCATGGCGCCATCCCCTACTGAAAGACCCTTCAAAAGCTCGTCTGATATAACCGTATTATTCTCAACCCTTGCGAGATCATACACCGCTAATTTGACCAGCGAAGAGACACGGGCATCTTTCAGCACTTTGAAGAGCTCGACCTCGGGTATCTGGGCACCTCGGAAAGACAGGGTGGTCAGGAGACAAGACGAACGATGTATCAAATCCAGAAGCTTGTCAGCCTCCAGACTCTCTGATCCTGGCATATGCAGCTCAGTAAGCCGAGGAAGAGACAGGTATCCAAAGAGCTCCGATACATAGGCATTGTTGCCGTAGACACGAAGGGATCTTAATCCATGAACCAGAGTTTTGAGCGCACTCTGTGGGAAGATACCCTCTTTCTCCGAGCCACCTGTTGCTGGAACAGCAAGAGCGGAAACGTTCATGAGTTGGAAGGCAGGAAAATGAAATTCAACGTGTAGGAGTTGTGGGGTACACGAGAGAATACGGAGACATTGCCTCGGATTGAGTTTGCTTCCAAAACTGAGCTCGGCGTGCGTGAGCTTGTTCCAAGAGAGAAGTGCCAGTGGCATAGGCCCACTCCAAGCTAGCCGACGGAGACGAGGAGCATTTTCAATGATAGTCACCCACCATCCAGCTGATGGTCCCGATGTGTTTATATATGCTTCATGAAGCTGTGGGGCAGCAATATGATGTTTTACTGCCGCAGTTACAGACGAAGACATAGGATACAACACCCTGATTCTTCCCCAATGATGGACATGAGAGCACACGATTTTCCAAACGCTCTCTGTCGCCTCACCACTGTCTTTGAGGTCAATTGACACGGAAATGGGCATATCCTTCGTCCTCTCCAACCAGGTCTGAATTAGAAAAGGATAAGGTTTGGCTCGTTTGATTGCGAGAGAAGACCATAGGGCAGGAGTAGAGATGGCTGTTTCGCGCCAAAGGTGACACACGCGAGTCAGCAAGAGGGGCGCCTGGCTGTGGTTTGGTTCGATGTAGTTGTATCGCCTAATTGCACGATATCGACTGTCGTCCACATGATCTTTGTCTGGGAGGCAAAAGAGAAAGATGGTGGATAGAACTTCGATAGGCAACGTGCATACGAAGGAGCATGATTGCATTTCTGGTGCTTTCCTCGAATTTTTCTGAGCTTTGAATATCTGCGTGGAGTGACCGAATGCTCGACTACGGACTAGTAAGATTTAAAGAGGAAATGGTGGTGAGGAAGTACAAAGTATGTGAGACAGGCCCGCTTTCAGCTCAAGATGGAGGCGTGCGGGCCGCGAGAATCGTGATATTTCCTCAAATTGAAACCACCACTGCTGGTCGCTGCCCAGTGCTCAAATTCACCCGTATCTTATGCTGTCGGGATCATCATCGACGTGATATATGGAAACGACGCGAAGACGATGAATGGATGACTCTCAAGCTTGGTAGTGCCTCGGAAATTGCAAAACAATTCTCTTCAACAACTATCCGTAAGATTGTGCAGTTTGTAGAGTCTCTTGCTCTCTTTAACAACTGGAGCACCACTGAACTATAATGTATAGTACTTTGGCCTCGTCTGGCTCTGTCGATTTGGAAAATAGGCGCATGCTACGAAGAGCCCGGGTCCTACATATCAAATTGTTTACACTGTGGATCGCCCAAACGCCTCAGAAGGTGGCTAGGTGATTTAGAAAGCTATAGAGGTATCTCCTATCCTCAGCTTCCAGCAAGTGCTTGTGTTCTTACCATAGCACCATAGCGTCAAGGCTCTCGGTCAATCATGCACCCTTTTCCACCTTGCCACTCTGTGTCTGCTTCCCCGACGTTAACAGCGCCTACAACCCCCTGGAGAAACCCAGAAGCAATGCGTTTCTTTACCGCCATTGCCCTGTTGCTCAGCTCAGATTCTCTCATGCATCCACTCTGTGGATCAGGATTACGACAAACATAAATGTCTATGAGCGTATCGTCATTCTGTAGATGATTTGGCTGCAACCTTACCTGTATCACTGGTAAACGACCACGCTTACTTTCGGTAAGTTCTTTCCCCTCATTCGTAGACCACATCAAACTCATTCCTTTCCATCAGGCTCAAAATCATTTCCTAGAAATTTCCTTCATTCCGTTCTCTTTTTCGGTACTGGCATTACCCACTTTACCATTCCTTCGTACCAACTGCGAATTAGGATAAAGTGATCGTGAGGAATCACAATACGAGTACTATTCGCAAGCTGGTACGGCCTCGAGGACTGCCTTACCCATCAAACCAACAGGCTTATGTGTCCGCTTATGCTGCCTACCAACCTATCATCCTACCTCTCTCAGGATACGACTCATGTCCCAGGCTATCTACACTGTACTGCCTGGCGGTTACTTTCATATGTACTCCAGCCCAGTAGCTTTAGCCCCTCCCATCTTCTCATCCTCGTGGCATGTATGCTATACTGATGCAATTTCGTGTCCTGGAAATATCTCGAGACCCTCATCCCCCATCTTTCTTTCCTCTATAATATTCGTATATCGATGGCGGGCTCGGACTCATGGATGGAAAGCGAGTCGGGTCTCAAACTAGGACTTTGGGTTATTTGGCAACGTCACTGTGACTGTGATCTTTGCGCTGTCTCTGTACCATGATGCTGGTCATACATAGACAAGCTCGTGAATCCTTGAAACTTTGAAATGCCAGGGGCATTCTGTGATATCGCTGATGAGCTCAGTACGTTTTTCCCCCGATCAGTTTCAATAGAATGTATGGTTAACACTAAGTGCATCATTCTTTACTAGCGATACAAGCTGATTTCCACGCGTACGAGTCAATTGGCTGACAGCTCGATTTTCATGGGCAGTGATCTAACTTCAAGGGATCACGAAACTCAGAGGCGAGGACGCACTCTAGACAATCACTCGACGTCAACTCCAGTCCCAATCTGTCCCAATTCCAATTCCAATCTGTCCTTCTACTTGTGCGTTTACCGCAAATATTCTAGTTCTTGCCTTGCCTTAACAGAGATGTTCGATCCACTGAAAAAGTCATCGCTTCTTGAGCGATACCTCTGTATCTTGTTCACATGCTCGCGGGCTGGAAGCTATACCGGGGCATTTCTCTCGTGGTTTTGCGTATGGGATACGTGTGACGCGTTCGTGAACTGAAACCTAAAAACTGAAAATGGACGTGTTGCGCTGTCAGGGCTTCTGTTGTGTTGGGTTTTCGGATTGTATCCGGCAGGGCTCGTTGGAGTCATTTTATGCCTGGAAAGTAGAAAACGAGACTTGGATACCTTCGCTTCACTTCATCCTTCTGTTCGGATTTTCGAAACGCGCATTTTCCTTCCGGATCCTTCCTTGCTACTGTTTCTGGCCAGAGTTCAATGTTGTAGCTCATCACTCCTCACTCGTTACTTGGCTGTACCATTGTTCAGTGCTCGGTGCTAGCGTGGAAGTCTTCTGAAACTGTATTTTGACTACCAGCACATGCATATGATGCTCATAGTCCGACTTCCCAAAATCCGCTCACTCACTCACTACGTGATGGATGCGGATGCGCTCACTCGGACGGACTCGAGTCCTACGCGTAACGCAATGGGCGTGGGCACCTCCAAAATCCTCTCGGCGAATTTCGAAAGGGAGGAATTCACTGAAGTGAACGTTCGAGCCCACGATGCCAAAGCCTGAGGCCTGAGGATTTATACATAGGAGAGAGTTTTACTCGCTCTCTGGTACCCAATAACGCTCGCTCGATTTTTTTCCGCGCTGTTCCAAGCCCAAGCCCTCTGGTACACGTTACTAAATGCTGAGCGCTGCATGGTCAATAGGATTCGGGAGGGACTCGGGACTCGGAGGCCGGGAGAGAGATTCGGAGGGAGTTAAGCCCAGTTTATTAGTCACGGATTCACCCCGAATCCCGTCGGGCCCGAGGCGGGTTGCGAACTTGTGGCGGGGCCCTGCCTGCAGCCATCCTTGGACCTTCGTCCGCGACTCCGTATCCAATCTTTGTCTCATTTTAAAATCTCAGAGTTGGTGTACACTGCAGATGCATCGATGTGTATACGTGTACATACACTGTATGAGACCTGGCTTCCGGCAATTGTTACACTCTCAGACTCGTCAGCACATATGTACTTGAAAACACCTCCTCGGGGCTACTTATCGCCGATCGAGAGGAACTAACGAATATGAATATGATGTTCGGATTAGCCATGGCCATTGGATTTATCATTTGGCCTGTGAGTGTACATCTGTGGTACATATGTCGGCCCCTCCCCCATATGCGACCCGCCGTCGATGATCGATCCGCACCCAGCTCCACTGGCCAAGCCTTTCGATTCTGAAATTCAAAATAATAAATGAAAATCCGCCTGAATCTGCCTGAATCCACTCGGCGACGGGGGGTTAAGATTATCGATTAGGGTTAGGATTAGTTGGCATCTATTAGGACTCTATCCGATATTCTACTATGGTACTTGAATTATGACGAGTCTACCGTTCTACGTTCTATACATATGGTACTTGAATTATTACGAATCTACGATAAGTGCGATAATGGAAGAGTGCGATAGTGGAATAGTGCAACTGTTTGCAACATCATCGATCATGTACAGCAATTAATGTTAGTATATATGTATGTAATATATTAAATAGCTAGAGGCAAGCTAGAGGTGTACAGTGTACTGTGTACATGCTTATACGCTTGTACATGCAACAGCGGTAGCGCGGTGGGTATAAGTAGAGGTAGCAGGTAGCAGGTAGGTAGCAGGGTAGGTAGCAGGTAGCAGGTAGCACAGATGTGTGTTGATAGGATAGGTACTTAGGTACTTAGGCGAGTAGCTGGGTAGGTGGGTAGGTAGGTAGGTAGGATAATACAAATCATATCGGACTCATAGTCTCGTACGACGATAAGTAAACAAAAAAAGGTATGCAAGGAGAGTTCAGAGTTCAGAGTTCGGTTGAGGATGCGAGGAACGGAATGCCAAATGGAATGTGAAACGAGAAATGAGAAAATGTGTGAATGTGAATGTGGGGCGCACTGCGCAGCCTGGTACTAGTAATGAGCAGAACGATGAACCCAAAGTAAAAAAAAAATAAAGACGTGAATGAAGGATAGGAAGGATAGTCGATAGGTCGGGGAACCAGCCCAAGTCATCATGATCATGCATGCATGATGAATAGTCCAAACAACGTCAATGACGGAAGCCCAAACCAAAGACCTCGGGCTCCACAAACGACTCAAGCTCGCGCTCAAGCAACTCAAGCTTTCAACCCCCTAAGCTGATTCATAACAATCGCCATATCCTTCTTATTCCACTCCCCAGACCACTCCTTCTCCTTGCGTCTCCCATACGCTCTACCTTCCTTCGCTTTACCCTCCTTCGTTCCCGCTCTACCCTCCCTCGCTGCCGCTCCCGCTCCCCTCCTCTCACTCTCCCTACTCTTCCTACTCTCCCGATCGGATTCAACTTCGGAAGAAGTGAAATCGAAACTATCAGTCCGCACGAGGTGATACCCCGTCTGTGGATCGTACCCACCCTCTTTCGTCTTGATCTCGCGTGGGAATGGAGGGACGGGGAATGCTCCTATTGAGGGTATAGGTGCTGGTGCGGTGGTGGAGAGGGAATGTGAATGCGTATGAAATGGAGATACACGTGAGAGTGTTTTCGATCTCGTACGTGTCGTAGATGAAGACGTAGATTGAAGTGAAGAAGAACGTTGAACGGAGGAAGTGGAGGTAAGATGCGAGTGAGGTTTTTTAAGAACCGTAGGTGTAGGTGTAGGTACCGGTGTCGCTGGGAGTGGTTTTACCTCCTGTCCTTGTTCGTCTTTTTCCTTTGAAATTAACAATTCTTTCTCGTCGTCCTGAGGAAACAATACGAGCTGAGCGAGGGAACCTACACTCGAACTTCGATGGCGTTGTTTTTTCGTGGTGGAGGGAAAGACAAGTTCAGGAGGGATGTTCTCGCCTAATGTCCGCGTGAGCTTGGCCATCTTTTTCCGACGTGTATCAATCGCAAGCGTCGAGTCAAAAGTAGAAGACGTAAATGTGGCGAACGTCGGTGAGATTGGTGAGTGGGGTGCTGGCCCGACAGTACTAGCACGAGAAGGCGCAGAAGGTACTGATTGTAATCTAAGCACGAGTGGACGAGGTAGTGGTTGGGTGCTCGATGGAGAAGCAAGCTTGAGTGCGAGTCTGCCTGCAGAGTAATCTGAGCAGTCTATGAGTGGTGTAGTGCCTAATATTGCACCGAGTTTGCGTGTCGAGCGCATTAAGCGTAGTCGTTGTTCTTGTGGGACTGGTGCAGACATGGTGGTGGTCATGGATGAGGATTACGGGGTACTTCCAGAGTACAGAATTATAAGTTAAGTATGGATAAATTTGAGAGTATTTAGGTGCTTGTCCGTAGTCAGGGACCCTCGCGTTGAGGTGGTTACCGTAATACCGATATGGCAGTGTATCCGCCTGTTTCATTCAAAATGGCAATTTTATTGTTCCAAAAATTATGTCTTTTTGTTCTCATCTTGGGTACAATAGCTTCTTGTTTTTTTTATTCTACTTGTTCGTCTCAAATCTTCAATTCAATCTTTCATCTGCTCGTTCGTCTCAACAGCAGACCTGCCATCTATCATGGCTAATGCCAAAAATACCGGTCTTTGACTCTGGCCGCCGCCGGAGACAGTCGGACTTAACCTTCGCACCCAACAACCGCCGCAGCCGTATCGCCGTCCACGTCGCACTACCCGCCATCCGTTCGTCCGGTGTATCGCTTTGTTGTCGGGAGCGGGCTACGCAGGCTAACAGTCGCCAAAATCGTAACTAGAGTTCGCAAATCACTTCATGACTATGTATCAATGAATCAACCTCGGACAGATGATGCTAATTGATGCTAGCTACACCTGTGAAAGGAGTTGCCAACGTTAACGTCCGAGCAGTCATTCAGTTGAAGACTTGCATCTTCTCGACTCTGCTCGTAGACACAGCCGAGTACCTTCTCAGGTGATTCTCAGTATCGCTGGTGGACATGTGAAGACTCGAAATATAGACAGACAGATCGCAGAGAAGGCGAAATAGGATTTCATGGTAAAACCATATTCGCATCTTTTGACCTATAATTCTGATTGTTCGACGCTCGTGCAGTCTCTAACAACCCGAATGCTTTTGATTACTACTGGTACTGTCTTCTCGCATATAGGATTACTGAAAACGATTCTTCAGCTTCTGGCAGCCTCTACCGTCTACGTGCGGTCACACTCATACAACAGGTTTGACGCCCTTCACGCAGAATAGCAGCATGCATATATGGCCTGGGACGGCCGTTAATAATATGCAGCGTTGAATGGACTATCGTCTAATGCTGTGAAATCGCTAAATAAATTGTAAAACTATCAGACGGAAAGGCTAATTCGAGCAGAATACACTTTCCCGGCCTACGGTAGCCGATTTAAGCTTCGTGGGCTCAGACCTTTTGCATCCTGTGGCCAGATAATCCTTACCCTACGGGACCGTGCTGTATGTCATTGAATGTTCAACAGGTGCTCGATGTGTTCCTCAAGCCGTATCCCCTGCTGATGAAGCCCTCGCTCTAGTTCCATATGCGAGGTTCTCTGCTTTCGAAGCTGTATAGAATGAGCTCGGAGAATGTAAAAGTTTGCTACTTTGAACAAGAATCATACGAACTTCAAGTTGATTTTGGCTGGATCAACACACAACATGTACTCTAATGAAAATGTAGCACCTTAGACATGTACTTGAACGAGTTGAACTGAAACAAATGAGGAATGAAACAAGTGAGAAAAGCCCCTATGTCACGGTCAACTCCCATAGTTGTGCTTCTACGTTCTACAACCAAGAAGCAACGTATTCTATTGCCACCTCTACATTCTCTCAACCCCACCCACGATTTTCATCGGCAGACACTCCTTACACCCTCTTATACCTCAGAGACACCAAGTTAGAAGTTAAATAATAACGTTAAGCGTTAGCGATGGCAACTCTACCACGAGCCTCCAAGTCGCCCGCTTCCAGTTCTTTCCTCCGACCACATTCAGAATTCGACGCTGGGATCAATACTTCCACGGCTTGGACACAATACCAGGGTGTATCACCTTCATTAAGCGATGACGAGCATGACGATAACGATCATTATAACGATGAAGATGCGGGTGAACGCCGACCTGCGAGGGCGTTGTATGATTTTGAAGGAAAGCCTGAGTTTAGAGAGTTGAGTGTGCAGGCTGGGGACGAGTTGGAGGTTATTAAGGAGGAGCTTGCGGATGGGTGGAGTTTGGTTAGTGATGGAAATGGCGAGATGGGATTAGTACCTAGGTCGTATTATACAGTGAGTTTTCTCTTTCATCATCCATTATCTATGAATATCTTGCTTATTAGCTCCTCTTCATACTTATGTAGTTCACATCAGAGTTCACTTCCGTACCCGACCCCGATATCACCTCCCAAACACCAAGCGCACCATATCCCAAATCCAAACGGAAACAACGAGATGCCTCATCCAGCTCCGAGATAACACCTAGAAACTCCCTTGCTGCTTCACCAGAGAACACAACAACAGCTATCGTTCCTCAACATACAGGAGAATGGATGTTCCCTAGCTTTCGACAAAGTTTACTCGGGGGAAAGAGCTTGAATCGGTTCTCTAGCTTCGTTACGAGTGGTGCAGAGGAGTGGGTGTTGAAAGGCAAGGCAGTGGATACGAATACCACTCCGTCAAATGGCCCGGGATCTACTGGTGAAGGCTCGGGGACGTGGTCAAGTCACTCTTTCCATGAAAAACTCAGTAGTATTGCGTCTGAGGACGCTGGGGATGACGAAGACGCTGACGAAGTCGAAGTCGAAGGAGTTGATCCTGATTCTGGTTCTGGAGAGAAAGCGAAAGCTCGTGATAGTAGAAGACTCAGTCGTATGGGCCTACACGAAGCAGATCGACACTACGTCGATGCGGGACACGCATGGAAATCTAAACTCCCTCCATTCAAAGTCCTCGTTCATTCCCCATCGAAACGTTCATCTATACTTTCTGGAGCGTATACGGTTTATAACGTTACCTCTCTGTTCCAAACACCTGCCTCTACCACTCTCACAAACGATGACGACCACAACGGAGGAGAGCCCCCGCACCCACCCCGACCCCCGTCCCCAACGCGCCTCACAGTCCAAAGACGGTTTTCGCACTTTGTCATTCTCCACACGTCGTTGAGTCGTAGACTCCCTGGTATCGCACTTCCACCGTTACCGGAGAAACAATACGCTGGAAGGTTCAGTGAGGATTTCGTTGAGGCACGGAGGGGGGATCTTGAGAGGTATATTGGGAGGATTGTGAGGCATCCGGTGTTGAGGTATGCGGAGGTTGTTACGTGGTTTTTGAGTTGTGAGAGTGAATCGGTGAGTTGCGTTTGTGTTGCGGTGTGGTGTGGTGGTGTAGTTGTGTTTGGATGATTTTGTGCTCATGTTTCTGATGGTTTCAGGAATGGAAGCGTCTGGCTTCTTATCACCTTTCTCAACCACCTGCGGGTCCTGCGTTTTATGCACAGGTGTTTCATCCGGATTTCAATCTTGACCTTGAAGATGCAGAAGAGGCGGTGGAACGATTCGCTACTCATACACGAGCTGTGGGGAAAGGTGTGCAAGGGTTGAGAAGTATCTTTGGAAAGGTTCGAGAAGCTAGAATAGGTGGGTCCGCGTTTGGTTCATCCATCCAACGCGACTCTATCCTAATTACCCTTCGTTCTTTTTTTTTCTTGGTTCCCTCGATAGAAATATCCAAATCCGAACGTCTCCTCTCGTACTCCCTCCTCTCCTTAATCACCTCCAAACCCCTCTTATCAACAGGCCAGACGCAGATTGGTGGTATCGCAGAAGAAGACGAACAGGACCCGGAGGATTCGTCGTTGTCGTCATCGAATTTGAACGGGAGTCTGAGGCCTAGGGATAGATATAAAGGGAAGGGGCTGATGAATGAGGATGGAGCTTGGTGTTGGAGAGAGGGATGTAAGGATTGTTTGGTGTTGACGAAAGCGTTGCAGAGGACGGCGGAGGCGTTGCAGAGTGTTGCGGATGTTTATGATGATCATGTATGTGTTGAGGGGTCCTTTGCTGAGTGCGCCAGGTTGTTGATGGGTGTATTGTTTTGACTTTTTCCTTTGATTAGGCTAGACGCACGCAGCTTGCTACACACGAGGCATTGAAGAGTGTTGCTCATCCAGCATCGGTGTATGCGGGTGTGGTGTCTACACATCGGTCGACTCTAACGAGGTACAGAGAGGCGGGTAATGTGAGTCTTACCTACTCTTCCGACGTGTTTAGATCTTTCGCTAACTGGCATATAATCTTCTTTAGACCGATGAAGAAATGGCTTCGAGGTGTGAAACGGTGCTGAATACAACTATGGCCGAAATGGAGACGTATCATACGCAGAAAGTTGAGGATTTTGAGAGTCTTATGAAGGAACATTTGGATGGGGAGATTGCGATGTATGAACAGGTACTGTAAACTGCTCCCATCCATATGGGTTTTGAGATCAAGCATGCTCACGCTGTCTTGTTTTTCCAACTACTATTACTTGTAGATCCTCAACCGACTACACACCGCCCGCGCCTCCTTCTCCTCATCTCACGATCAACCTACCTCCTCGCCCCCACTTCCAACAACGTCTTCGTCCTCCTCCTCCTCAGTATTAGCATTAACATCAACAACAACACCGCGTCAACCCTCGATATACGAACGCGAATTAGAGAATCCAAGGTTGAACCCTCCCCCGTTGGTTCAACCTTGCCCGCATGTATTTGACTCGACGCCGATGAGACCTGTGAGTGTTGCTGTTGGGAGTTTGTTGGGGGGTGGGTATAAGGGACTTGGAGGACTTGGTGAGGGGAGGGGGAGTGTGCTGGGGGGGTTGTTTTGGTGATTTGGGTGGGTGATTTGGATTTGGATTTGCGATGGTTGGTTTTGGTGTTTGGGTGGTGGCGGTGGTGGTGGCAGGGTGGTAGTGGTGGAGTGGTTGGTGTAAGATTTTTTTTTTCCTTTTACGCCCGGAGCTCGCTGGGATGTGTTGATATACATTGTGTGTTGTATCAGCTGTAATGACTTTAATGATTAGGATTGGTTCGTCCCTGCAAGAATTGCTGACATTGAACTCCTCTGGGTTACCGGCACAACTGGATTCATTGACTCTCATAGTCTCACTGCTACTCTAGAGAGGGTACTTTATCCCCACCGCTATTTATTCAGCTACGAAACCTGGGGGTCGATCAGCATGTAGTGTTGGTGAAGTTTCATTGCTCACTGCTGACTTTACTGCTGTTCTCAAAGGTGTTGGTGTTACTCGTTTATGTCGACATCCCGGATCTGGTAGAGGTGCAAGTAAGAAAGAGATATTCCGAGTGAGCGTTTTACTACTTATTTCCTTTATACGTTCGTCTTGTTGACTATATTGGCTTGTGAAAGGTGCATACGATCAATACTGTCAAATAAGCCATGGTCTCGGGTGTAAAGCGATTACCGGTACCATGGGTGCTTCACTAGCAATGCTTATGATGTCTTTCAAGGCCGCGTTCAGTACTGAAGCTTCAGCCTTCAGGAAGTACTGAATCTTGACTGAATCTTTGACGGAGAAGGATTAAATATGGCTCGGCGGCTCTTCGAAACGTTCAAGAGAACGCTCAGGCTATGTGTATGAATGCTAAGATCATCGCTGACAAAAAGGTTGTATGGTGGACAGGAGACCCGGTGTCACTTTTCAGTACCTTTTATTCTTACGCAGCCAGGCTTGACTAGGCTTGACTTGACCGCGGTCAAATACATACACCCCGAAAAACGGGCCGCTTTCAGCCGTTGTCAGTCCCGGCGATATTCCGGAGATATGATGGAATTTGACTTTATCTCGTTCCATCAGGGGGTCCGAGGACGTGAAATATATATTCTCCCTATCCTGATTCCTCTTCCCAGTTATCCCAGTTATCCCATCATGCCTGCAAGCACTACTGTAAAACTCAACACTGGCGCTGAGATGCCTACTCTTGGTCTTGGTACGTAGCTCATCTTACATAGCATCAGTGGCGTTTCTTATCATTCATCTGCTTCGAATTCGCCATCAGGAACCTGGAGATCCAAGCCTGGTGAGGTAGAGCATGCCGTAGAGTACGCGCTTAAGAATGGGTACAAGCATATCGACACTGCTACGGCGTATAGCAACGAGGCTGAGGTTGGCCAGGGTATTAAGAAGTCGGGCGTACCACGAGAGAGTTTCTTCTTGACTACTAAGTTGAACAATCCGGATATGGGTCGGCCTTTAGAGGCTTTGGAATACTCGTTGAAGGAGTTGGACACGCCTTATCTTGATCTTTGTGAGTAGACAATCTCGAGAATTACCGTGATGGTCTGATTCACTCTTTTTGGTCGTAGGGCTTATGCATTGGCCTGCACCCATGACTACGGATGGAAAGCCTGACAAGTCGGTATGTTTCGGTTCCTCTTATAGTTTTTGTGCTGGATGATACCATAGGTAACGATTGTTATAGATTGATTGGCTTGATGTTTGGCATGAGATAGAGAAGATTTACAAGGCTCACCCTGACAAGGTTAAGGCTATCGGTACGTTTAAACTTGTATGTCACTTATTGTATCATCATTCATGTCTTCAAAAGGTGTCTCGAACTTCTCCGTCGAATATTTGACGCGTCTCCTCGCCAACAGTGAGATTGTCCCTGCCGTTAACCAGATCGAACTTCATCCGTGAGTAGAACTTCAGCGCTGTCACTTCAATTCGACCTGGTTTGACCTTTGTTGAATAGCTCGTGCCCTCAACAAGAGGTCGTAGATTTCTCCATCAGCAAAGGAATAGTCATTACGGGATATTCACCTCTGGGATCCGAGGGTGCACCGCTATTGAAGGATCCGATTGTTGTCAAAATAGCTGAGAAGTACAACGTAAAGCCGGGAACCATTCTTATCTCTCTACAAGCCAACAGGCCCAGCGTCAACGGTATGGTCTCGTGCTCGCATAAACCCCATAGCGAAATCTGATGTCTATTCTCCTATACTTCAGTTCTCCCCAAATCGGTGACGAACGAGCGTATTCTCGGTGCGTAAAGATTTCCTCGTTCCTTCGTCGTTGTCGTACTAATTTACGCAATCTCAAGAAAATCTCAAGGTCATTGATCTGACTGAGGAAGACATCAAGGAGCTTAACGAGATCTACAAGACGAAGCCGTTCCGTGCTTGCCATCCCAGCTGGACCGGATGGGGTAACCTTGGCTTCACTGAATCGATTTAAGCTGCCTGCTTGTGAACTTATATTGTAATATATGTATATATCTTGGGACGGGATATGTATTGAAAAAACACAGTTTTTAGGATAAAAGCGTTTAAGAAGAGGATTGGCGCGGAACTTCCCATTTTGGATAGATCATTGATGGCATCACTCAGGCACCGACATTAGGTCACGTGCCTTCGCGTCATGCATGACCTTTGCCTTTTTGAAATTTTCTGAACTGTCTCTGCCTTGAACCATCGTTTCAGGTGGAACAGAGCTACGCTTCATCTGCTAAAATTCAACTTGCCCGGGGTCAGTACTATTCAATTCTTTGAACGCGTTTCACTTAGCTTTTTTTCTTCTTCTCTTTATCATGTTTTCGCAGGTCTTTGGTGGCTTTTGAGCTGCACACCCTTTACGAAATACTATAAGACATAATGTTCTCGCTCACGAACTCAACTGCCTCTTCATCCTACTCGTCTTTCTCTCCGTTATCGCTAAAGGGCGAAAATAATTTATGCACTTCTGACACGCCGAATGATGACCCTGATGTTCATATAGAGTCGGATATTGCAGACCAATATGACAGCGTGGACCTCTCTTCACCCTCTAGCATTCCCCCACGTCCTACAAGTCGACTTGGTTTTCACGATTCGAGCCTTCAGGATTCACCTGCATCTTCCGAAGAACCTCTTTCGGATACAAAACCACTCGCATCCCATTCTCGGTCTCGCTCGGCAACTTTGAAGTGGACGCGCTCCTTGTTTCAGAAGATGGGTCTAACCTCTAGTTCGGCTGCTGAGCTTGAAACCGACGTTGCAAGTTCAAGTGAAAGATTCATGTCTTCTGGCCGCCCCATGGACATTGATGAAGACGAAGACGATGGCGAGCCAACGACCTTGTCCGTTCTGCCTTCATCCCACTCATTCGTCTCGTCCTCTTCTTCGTCGTCGCTTGGACTTGGTGCCGAACACCTCATGCTCGACGATGTCAGCTTCACGTTTGGTTCCTCAGATGAAGAATCTGATTCGTCTGATTGTGAAGAATCAGACATTGATCTTGATTCCCTTACGGACATTGAACACGCCTGTCCAGTGCCGTATGCTTTGCCGTCCTGCTCTCTCTCATCCTCCATCACTGCGCCTGTCAGCAGTTCTTCTCTACCTTCACTTGACTGCACAGCAATCCTATCACCGCCGCGGCTCCCTTCACCATCTATATCTTCCGAAATTGAAGATACAGAACCTTTACCTCGGTCAAAATACAGCTGTCTGCCCTCGCCTTTTTCCCCCATGTCAAAGCGGAGATATGATTTTCTGCCTCAACCGCAGAGACATAACTATGAGCACCGTGGTCATTCGCGCCATTCGCTACTACACCTGAAGTGGTTTTGGGCGCTTCGCGAGGAAGAGTGGGCCGAGTACGCCGCTGCGAGTGATGCCAAGGCTTACGGTGGCATCAACACATCCCCTGAAATGCCAGACTATCTTTGTTTTCCATCTCTATTCTCCAGCGCGCGCACGACAATTCCCAATTCACGTAGATCATGGTCACAATCCCAGTCTTTACCTTCGAGTCCTGACCCATCGTTTGTGAAATTGCCGCCTATGACGATTCACCCAAGATGGGGAGATGTCTTATCCCTGAGGGATTCGTGGTGTGTTCATATGGATCGATACTTTGTGGGTATGCCCCTCTGGACAATTCAAAAGGCGTTGTGGATGTCTGACGTGCATGTCATGATGGAGATGTCTGGTGCATCAGCTGCTACGCATTCTGGCGAGGTAGGCGGACGCTGCAGCTCTCAAGCCTCTCTCGGCACTACAGACGGAGATGATGCAGATGACGATTCTGAAGTGCATTCAGAGTCACTGGAGATGTCATTGTTGGGAGGGTTCAGCGATGATTCAGATGTGACGCTTGTGGAGAGCGAGAGTGACAGCGAGGCGTTGAATGGGTGCGATAGCGGCTCTCGTAACACTAACGACGTCATGACTAGTATGACCCGACTTCCTGAAAAACAATTCTATGATATGGAGGGCGAGGAAGAATTCTTCGAGGATGTGGATCTTAATAGTCCAGAGACTGGTTGTTCATCTTCGTCTTCTTCCTCGTCGTTCAGATCATGCTCTTCTTCGTCTTATCATTCTGCCATGACATCGCTACCAAAATCTACCTCACTTAATTCTCACTCTGACTCTCCTACCTTGTCCCCTCCCCGTCCATCTTTCTCTCGATATACATTCAAGGGAAGCTCCAAGGCGAGCTCAAAGAAGCGCCCGGTGCTTTGGGAGACGAGCTGGTACAAGCGCTCTGAACTCTTGCTGCAGCTCACAAGGTCGGATCGGGAAGAGGAGCGCAAGCGGTACGAGGAGGAGGAAAGGCGGAGGCTGCAAAGAGCGCATTGCTCAGGGTTAGACCCACAACCAAAAGAGCAGGATCTTCCTAATGGCAGTATGTCATCAAACACCAGTATGGTGCGCGGCCTGGGCTTTGCTAGCGTTGATGATTCCTTTTTAACGATGGACAATGAAAAAGACGGGGCTAATACGCTAGCTTCAGCGTCCCGCTCGCGAACAGTCAGCGTTTGACCTTGTGGTTGATGTTTCCACTACGTTATTCTTTTGACGATATTTTATGTTTCCAGACCATTTTCGCATATGCATCACATATTCCCAGCTCACTCAGACTCAGACTCATACGCATTTCCGGACCAAGCATGTTGCATGTATGTAATATTCCATATCATATCTGGTTTCTCGCATACTTGGTACTTCGACTTTTTCCTTTTTTTTGTTACCTTCTCAGCATCTCTAGCATCGCACTTGCATCTACTTATCTTCTGCCACTCGTTTATAAAGCATCACTTCATTTTTACGTCTCGCATTTGTTGGGCTCTTTTCTGCATTATTGACGATGTCTTGTTTCGGTATTCCTTCATGTTCCCCGCCAGCTATAGTAGTGTAGTAATGTACGGGTTTCATGTTTGTCATTTATAGCATACTATCATAATACAGTACTATGTACTCTGCAATGTAGCAGCTTCATTTCTGGAATTATTTTGGGTATGTCAAAGCTGTTTTTGGTGTTCGTTTGCCACGTGCCTTGCTACAACCTAACTTCCGTCCTCGATGTCAAGCTCACTGACACCAGAGTCACCACCTATCATGTCACATGTACCTTTGGTCGCAAATGTCACCAAGTCACGGACTACAGAATAACTTGGCTCCTATTGCCATGTACAACTATGAACCGTCCGCGTATCAAGCAACACCTCTTCTGTCTCCAACCTCGTCTGAGATATCTCAACTTCTTGGTCATTGCTCACCCGATGTACTCAAAGCTTATGTGAACTGCCAAGCAGAGGAGGAAAGACTACTGGCTACCGGTGCAAAATTTGAAGGGAAACCGAACTCGCTCGTGTACGTCCGCGTCCTTGGGTGGATGTTTGTCTTTGCCACCAGTGATGCTACGCGGGAAGAACTCGCCAATTCCGTCTTGAAGCTCGATATAGAGAATCTGAAATACGACGAGCTGGGCAAGTTTTTCGTCGATTTTTGGATTAGAATCTGTGGGTACAATGCTATTTGTATATTTGACGTGTTGCTGAGTGCTTTTAGTTCGTAAAAATAAAGGACGGTCATCTCTTGATACTGGCGACACTAGTAGGCCGTCTTTCGACACGAAAGCGGATTTGATCAGTCAAGTTTTGGAAGCTCCTTCTCAAACTCATAGTGTAGCGAAGAATAAAGTGAGTGGTATAACCATCTAATCGTGTGATTGTACACTAATAGGTTGTGTGTTAGGCCTTAATTCGTGACGGTTTTCGTTGTGTTTTGTGTCACTTGTATGATACGCATTCGCTCTACAATATCAGGGAGCTCCAAGAAGTTGCCGAACAAGAGAATATCGAAGGCAGCGTTGTGACAAACTGTAGCCATATCATTGCTTCGTCCACAAACCTAAATATTGAAGACGTGAAGAAGAGGGTAAGCACGCAGCTTTGTATCAATTCGTATGTGATTTAATTATCATGTATAGGGGTATTCTGCCAATGCTTGGGCGGTTCTGCAATCATTTGGATATGAGGAGATGCTTCAGGAATTGAACGGCGACAAGATACATCGCTTGGAGAACGTTCTTACCCTGCACTCCGGTTATCATGATGCATTTGGTAACCTGAAGCTCTGGTTTGAGCCCACGGTGAGCAGTGTAAACATTGAAGTCCTGAGTGAATGTTAACAGGCATCTAGAACGAAGGCAATTGCTACACGGTTAAGAAACACAAGCGGTGGACAGTTCACGGCGCGGCGAGTGAGGTTAAATTCGAGGACCACAGCCAGATTGGCCTTTCTTTGCCTTCAAAAAAATATCTAGGACTGCATGCTACTTGTGCCAAGGTTGCGCATATGTCAGGGGCTGCAGAGGTTTTGGACAAGTTAGATAGAGAGTCTGAGGAACGTCCTGTTCTGGCATCTGATGGAAGCTCGGTGCACTTATTAAACCATCTTCTTACTATAGAGTCTCAACGAGCAGTTTTCTAGGTCGGGGGCCGTTAAGGTTTGATACCGACCTGGTCCGAGTTTGATACCACTGTTGTATTCTTATACTATCGATACATTATAATTTGTACTTGTACTCGCCAGCTATAGTAGTGTAGTAATGCACGGGATTCGTGTTTGTCATTCATAGCATACTTACTATCATAATACAGTACTATGTACTCTGCAATGTAGCAGCTTCATTTCTAGAATTGGAATTGATTTGGACGAGTATGTCAAAGCTGTTTTTGGTGTTCGTCTGCCACGTGCCTTGCTATAACCTAACCTCCGTCCTCGATGTCAAGCTCACCACCTGTAACATCTGAAGAACTAACGCCACTAGCCAAGGCCATCAAATATCTCCCAGTCCTTGTATCAGCTGTCTACAAATCTCTCGTCTTTTTCTTTCAAAATGTGGCTTGGTTACTGAGCAAGATATCCTACCCCATCGTATTGCTATCACCACACCCAGTAATCTTATACGTGTTTGCACCCGTGATCGTCTTTGCTCAACTGGTACTTGGACTCTTTGTGCTCTCCCCTATTCGCGTGGTGATGTATCTGCTGGATGTGGTGTATCCCTTGTACGTGTTCTGCGGAGTAGCTTGTATTGTGGGTACGCTCGTTGGGGTAACTGCGCGATTTGTGGCTTTGCGTTTAGCTGCGGTTGCTGCCCCTGTCGAGGAGAAGGGTGTTGTGGTGAAGACGGAGGAGGACAGAGGATGAGTGAATGGAAATGATCGCTTGTCGGCGGCTTGGTAGGTGATTGTATAAGTGATGGCCTAAAAGCTAATAATGTCATGTAGCTGCGAAGATTCTACTGCTGTCGTACTTTGAATGTCGTCCCAGGCAACTCTCGTCACTATGCACACCTCTTTCGACCTTTTGGAGTGTGCTGTCATGTTGCTTCGTCTCACGCGGAGCTTTTGGGGAGTACTGCTCCTGCTATTCGGAGGACCTATGCTAGCCTATACCCCAGACCAAGACTCGCTCTTCATGCGCTGTCTCTTATTGCGATACCCCTATTGTCGAAGATCTGTCGCGTACTCGATTCGTTCTTCCTGCGGTCTTGAACGCAAAAATATATTCGACTAGTCTCTCGGCGCCCTGCGTTCATTGCTTGGCGTCAATTAGAGATGTATTCTACGAATCCTTGGTCTCCGCGCAGATAAAGATTACATACATGACTATAGTTCCCTAAAGTGTGCATGGAAGTCATCATTTACCCCTATGAGCCGTCCGCATATCAAGCAACACCTCTTCTCTCACCAACCTCGTCCGAGATATCTTAGCTTCTCGGCCATTGCCCACCCGATGTACTTAAAGCTTATGTGTACGTCCATGCAGAGGAGGAAAGGCTACTAGTTACCGGCGTAAAATTTGAAGGAAAACCAAACTTGCTCGTGCGCGTCTGCGTCCTCGGATGGATGTTTGTCTTTGCCAGTAATGCTACGCGAGAAGAGCTTGCCAATTCCTTCTTGAAGCCCGATACAGAGAATCCGAAATTCGACGAGTTTTGCAGGTTTTTTGTCGGTTTTTGGATTAGGGTCTGTGAGTACGATACGATGTTATTTGCATCCTCGACAATAGACTTGTCGCTAAGCGCTTTCAGTTTGCAAAAACAGAGGACAGACACCTTGTAATACTGACTACAAAAGCTGACTTGATTAGTCAAGTTGGTACTCACCCTTTTTTGAGAGATTACTAGAGTGTTTCCGGAGTGTTGTCCAATGAATATGAGCCCAATCTGCCAATTTGTTCTCTTAGTCTTGCATGAGGCTAACCCAGACTTACAGGAGCCTGACTTCATTTTGTGCCCACTTAAGATATCACCATTTAGAGGCCTGTGTCTTTCACAATTGAAGTTTGTTGATGTATCAGGAGCTCTAATCTAGTTTCTGATTGTGTCAAGATCATCCTTGGATAAAAGTGATCAGTGTTGCAGGCAATGAATATCAATCCACAATGCACAGTGCAATTTAACTCCTCACTATTCACTGTTGTGATATTACCACCAGTGGTATAGATATTACTTTGACTGAGATTGACATTGGAGCTGCCTTGAAGAACTCCCACTGTATCACCCCATTTTTTATGGTTTTTTCTTGGTCCATACAGTGGGATTAAGTGTGATTGTGTGAAATCAAGTTTTTATGTCAACATTCATATGATTCGCCAAGTTTCCAGGTCAATGTTGAACTCAACATGTGACGAGAACTATTCTCACCATGGGCAATGTCAGGATTTAGTCTCGCTAAATGGCAACTTTATGAGGCAAAGATAGAGGGATACCTTGATATCAAAGACTCTAATCTACAAGTGCCATGTTCTCTCCAAGAATTACAAATAGCTAACTATTCTAATGATTAATGATTAATGCTGTTTGGAATTTTTCAAATTGTTCTTGGTGTTCACTGAGATTGGTACATTGCAATTCTATAGATTGAGAGGGCTGAGTCTTGGATGAGATGTGAGTTGGTCTTGAGCTGGTCTTTGTACTTCCTTCTCCCACAAGCACAACAATATCTCCCCCTTTTCAAATACTGTCATGGCCAGAGCAAGAATGATTTCTCATACCCTGATCCCCAGACTAGAGTCCCAATAATTTTACATGAAAATCAGAGGAAAAACTACATATCTGAGCTATAGAAAAGTCATTTATCCTCAGAGCTTTCAAACTTCACCTTAGGCCCTGGGCTCTGTGTGAAATCATGGATAGGATATTAGCCAGCCTGCTAATGAATACTACTCTACTCTCTTCCAATTGGTATTTCATGTACATAGACATAAAAGTTTGTTGTCACTCACTTAGCACTTGATGTCGCTCATTGAACATTTTAGTACTTAGCACTTGACATTTGCATGCGATCAATTGACACTTGCATGTGATCAATTGATACTTAGCAAATGCGCATTAGGTAAGTCATCTTTCAGCATTGTTTTTTTCAGTGAAAACTAACATGATACTACACACACAACATGTCCAGAAGTCATTCCTGTACAGATGTGAAGCCTATTAGTCT
>RCHF01002204.1:0-11502 GCA_003987895.1 Neonothopanus nambi | reverse complement strand
CACTTCCTTGTTCTTTGATCCTGACACAACATGCAAGCTGTCTGGTGAAAAGGCCACAGATCTCACCCAGTATGAATGGCCTTTGAGCACCTGCTCCACCTGTCCTGTAGAGGTGTTCCATATCCTCACTTCCTTGTCATTTGATCCTGACACAACATGCAAGCTGTCTGGTGAAAAGGCCACAGATGTCACTCTGTGTGAATGGCCTTTGAGCACCTGCTCCACCTGTCCTGTGGAGGTGTTCCATATCCTCACYTCCCCATTATCTGATCCTGACACAACAAACAAACTATCTGGTGAATAGGCTACAGAATGCACTTGAGAATGATGATGAAATACTTGAGTACAAGCACCCCATGATGTGTCCAGTCCTTGAACAACTCTAGCAAAATGGTCATGCTTTGCTGGTCTCATGTGTTGTCTTAGCAAATTTCTTGTAGGTAGCCAAATACAGGCATCATGGTATGTCCTTTGAGGCCATTTAATAATACAGTCTAAGCTTGACAGAGCAAAAGATCTTGCTTCCATAAGCCAAGTCTGCAGCTCCTGACTAAATAATTCTCTCTCATGAGCTAATACATCAGCTATTTCTGCCTGTCTTTTCTTTTGAGAGGAATCCTTTCCCAACTTTTGGATATGTTTGAAAAGTCTCTGTTTCCACCCTGTCCTCTTTGATACCTTATGCACTGCAACCTTCAGCTGCTGTTCAGTCTGTCAGCATTTTCTTTGCAAATAGATAAAGTTCACCTACTGTTATAGTGGATAGCACTCTGAATAGACTTTCAGCTGCAACCTCTGTGTGTTTGATTATGCTCAGCATCTCTAGCCAATGCATTAAATGGTTGACAAGGAACTCTTTTAACACTTTATGGTGCTCAGAAGATATCTTATCTCCTCCTGCAACCCAGTGACTTGCCCAGTACTGACAAGAATATGCAAGAGCTGGCATTGGCTGATATATACAGCTTGAAAGAGTAGATTCTGGAATATTCTTGGCCCTTGTATCAAGTTGGATACTGCACACATTCTCCCTCAGATTCTTGCTCATATATCTTAAGCAACAGAGTGCAAGAAATGCATGGTGTGATTCTGCATTCATTGCATATTCTTGAAGGCAAAACTTTCCATCCATCATGTACTCTGGAAATGATGCATGGAATACAGTGACTGATTGGATGGCAGCATTCTGAGGACTAGGAATGTTGAGCAATGAGTGGAGAGAGGATAGAGCACTAGCAACACCAATGATGCTATCCATGGTCTGGAGAAGATCCTGAATTCCAGAAATAGATAGAGGGTGGTATAAGGCTACAATTGTATGCAGGACACAGCACTGGCTTCTCAGTTCTGCTGCATTCTTTCTCTGAAGGACATATCCTAAAATCTGAGAATAGAGTGAATAGATGCCTTTCTTGGCTGCCTCAGCATCATTAGTCAATGATATGAGACGGTGTACTCCATCAGCATCAATATCAGTAATGTACTGAATAGCTGTAAAAGCATAAATGAAGAGTTGATCTGCCTCCTGAGCAAGTCTGGATATATAAAATTTGAAAGATTGCTCAAGAGATGGATCAGAGGCAAGGTGCCTCAATTTCTCTGACAAATACAGAGAGATATCTGAATGAATGATTGAGGCTTCAATGTCATGCAGTCTTAGCTGGCCAGATCTCAGCAGTCTGTCCTGCAGCTCAGACCTGATCTGTGTCTCAGGCCTGCTTGAGATGAATATGCGAATGGGTAGAGAGGATACATGCTGCATGAGCAGAGATACCATGGTCTGGGTAGCTCTAGGATCAATACATTCATCCAATGCATCAATCACCACAATCTGATATTTGGAGTATTCTGGAGCAGGCTGAATAGTCTGGAAAGGTTCAAGGAGAATCTGTCTGATCTGCTCAGCAGGCCCATATGCAGCAACATCAGGCTCTGCTTTCAGCACCCTGACAATCTCATCATGATAGGCAAGGTTCTGATGAGCCAGAGAACTTGCAATGGTAGGAATGATTCTCTTCACATCACTGAGATCTGCAGATGATCTTGAACAGAAGAATGATCCTCCTAGTAGACCAATGGCACTGAGAAATTCACAGAAACTCTGAGCTATAGTGGACTTTCCAGTGCCAGCAATTCCACTGAGCCAGAAGATCTGTGATCCCTGCTTATCATTGGCCCACTGAATGAGCTTTGCAAGAACTTCAACACGAGTGCCAGGCATGCAAGGAACATGGTTCCCTGCTTTATAGGAAGATCCTGGCACTGAATTTAGTTTATCCAGCATATCTATATTAATTATAAACTCAGTAGTCTGAACATCTGAGTACATGCAGTGTGATACTCACAAATATCCAAGAGCCCATCTGAAACCTGATTATAGATATTGGTGATGATATCACCCTGATGATTGGTGAAGACACCTCCTGATACATGGAATTGATGAGCATCTTTGAACATACTCATGGGTGCAGCTAGATGTGCTGGAAACACAGGTGTATTGGTTGCAGTCACATTTTCTGGTGGAGGACTGCTTGTAGGATTGATACTAGGAGTAGACAATTGAGTATTCATGTTGAACTGGAGATGTTGAACTGGAGAGTAAGAACGAGATGATGGTGGTTCGAGTGCAAGAAGCAGAGTGCCTATTATTGAAACCCAGCTGTCAGTGAATCAGATGCTCGTGACCAGATTGGAATCGGGTCACGGGTTCCAAGATTTCATCCACCATTCTCCACGGTGATTGTATAGAGTATTACTATCTACTATATCTCATGTGTTTTGATATGAGTAACTGTGATAAGGATGTAGGCAATACTCGGTTGCGACGTCAACTGCTGCAGAACTAGTTGCAGCTTGATGTCTAAAAACCGCCGTTACCAACCTGGTAAGCTTGATTGGAATGACTCAGGCCTAGTTGTGGTTTGTCCTTGTCTTTGTTGGCGATGTGGAGGAGAAAGGAGAAAACAACCTTGGTTTTGGAGAATAAGCAAGAACACGAACATCGGAGGGGAATTGCGAGGTAAGGCAAGACATGTATTCCCACTTCGAGCACTAGAAAATATCCGTACAGGCTGACAGAATGTAACATTATCATTCTCCTCCCTCACTCTAGCAATTGTTTTGTAGGAAACTGAAGTCATGTATTGGGCTCATTCATGTAATTCTTTGGACACCTTCAAAAGACTCTCGATACATGGTGTAGAAGAATTTGAAATGAAATATACCAAACCATTCAAGTGTTCACAAGTGTTCACATAACCATTTCCTTCCAGCGGGATGCAGAGGAAGCAGCACTTCCTGACTAGAAGCAGAGCACAAGAACCTGTGAACTCGCTAGCGCCCTCCTAGGTGACTATTGTGATATTTAACATGTGAAAGTTGAACGCCCATCCTAGACGAAAAGTTGACCTTATGAATGCTTCCTGCAATAGCTGCAAAAGCAACGGGATGGGGTGGGAGCACGTTGATAGTGGTCATGGGCCAAGTCAGAAGTCGGTATATAGATGTGAAAGAACGCCAGATGAGCGGAATATATCGGGTAGCATAATATGCTTCGCTGGCGAGCTCAAACTACAAGAGACACGTCTAGGAATTAGCATAGACACATTAGAGAAGTAGGAAAGGACGCACCCAAAGCGAACTTCGTATATTGAATTCCACAGCCAACGCAACAGTTTGCGTTAGTCCAAGAGCCAACCGTACGCTGACAACATCCTTGGGAACTCCAAAGCTCCCAGGAACCCGCATATACGCACGCGCGGGACCCGGAAGGTTAAAAGTCATCGCGACATGAGCTCTATTCACAGACGCTGAACGGCACATTGAAGGACACGGAAACACTGCTATGCGCAATATTGACAGCTCTCGTCTCTGCGTACCATGTAGGTCCCCGAAAATCAAGCTATTCATCCCCTTCTCTGATACTGCCACATAATAGCGTATGAACTACACGATCAAGCCGCTAGAATATGGCATGCAGTAGCACGAGGCAGGAGCAACATGCAGCCACCTAGATTTGTTGGGATGCATGGAGGATCATCTCGAATGATAACGGGATAAGTGAGTGTGGTAGAGCTTGTTCGTTTGAGAAATAGGGATTTCCACCTCTTCATAACAAGACGGGAGCGGTGTGTGAGGCGGGGGTAAGGACGTGAACGATGAAGAAGAAATGTCAGGAGTGTAATAAAGATGGAGGGCATCGTTCGACATATGCTGGTCCCAAACACAGCCTCTCCCCTCCCCCTCCCCCGCACACACATAGCTCTTCAATTTCGGTTTGACGAGATACTGGCGCTACTCTTCGGTTTCAGTTTGACGAGATACCGGCGCTCCTGATCCCCATACACGTGCATAAAATACTATTTTTTTCGACTGTAACCACGCGGTACCTTAGAGATCTAGGGGCGGTCATAGTCTGATGCTGAATGGCCTCCAGCGTATACTGGGGTGCAGAAGCAGTAAAGAGGCGGCAGATAGGCAAAGAAGCAGCAGATATGCGCTGTTGGGCAAGGGAGATCGATAAGAGTTGGGGGGCGGGGGTGCAAGCGACAAGAGCTGGAGGGAGTGACAGTCTGACTTGAGATACACAAGCAGGCACGAAAATCGAGAGGAGTTTGATGTAGACGCATGCCCAAATCGCCTCCAGCGTAAGGTCTAGTAGCAGAGAAGAGAGACGATGAATATAGAAATCTGAATTGTTGGKRAAGGGGGAGCGATAGGAATGGGGTGCGACAAGCATTTCCAAGGAGTAATGGTTCCGCTGGTATAACTTGAGAGACACAGGTGAGCATAAAGATCACTTGCACGCTCATTCAATCCTGGATTTCAAAGTTACGAGAACCGATTATGGCGGTTAAGGAACGTACAAGGAATAGAATGGCAGGGCAAAGGCTGTATCAAGATCTATGAGACGGCGGATAGGCGGCAGCAAGGGCTTTTCATCACCGCTCTTGAACCTTTTCCCTCTTTTACTTGCTCAGAGGTAAGGAGAAAATGCTTGTAAGCTGTCATAAAATCGTTTCGATTCGTCTGGCTACACATAGAAGCGTTAAAATTCTGCCGCATCACAAGACAATAAACAAAAAACGCACCAGAGCAAGCACCAGCTCGTACCAAGCCGGCTGTGTACTTATCCCAGCCCGAAAGATAGCGAATCATCTCGTTCAACAGACCAGACCATTGCCAGTAGTTCACGTTGTGAGTTCTGCATATCTCTCGCAGCATCTAACCCATAGGGTACATCAACACGGCGTATTGCTGGTAAAGCAAGGATCTGTATGAGTACGGCAGAACTGGTGCGAAAAAGCTGTAGACACCCGCATACCTACGTACAGACTACCAGCTGACAACGTCACAGACGCCTCCAAATACCAGCGCTAATAACAGTTCCCTCAGTCGTCTACCAAGCCCAGAGGAATTTCACATAAATATGAGCATGAATGGAAGGAAACTTTGAGCCTGAGGCCTATGAGATGAGCTGATTGTGTTAAGATTTGCAGCGAAGGAGCGCGGGCGTCAAGCGTTGACTGGACTGCTCCGATTTAGCGCTCTACCTCCTGCTGAGCTTCACCTTCCCTGAATACACTATTGTACTTCGTACGAAGAGCGATGCTATTATGATTCTTCCTCTCTCATATCTCGATGAACTCCCTGTCACTGATATTTTTCTCACTTCTCCCGACTTCTAAAATTCTCTCTGCATTCACACAATAGGCCAACACTATCGTCAACCAGTTAACCAAGACATGTTGCGCTTTCTTTTTGTTCTCAGAAAGAAGGAATTCAACTTAGTAGTGCCGCTCAAGGATACCTTAGTCGCTTTCCTCATGTCTGCCCTCCCCATCTGTGAAAATCAATAGACAACAATACAGCTTCGAGGAACAGTCAGTCGCAGGGAGATATAATTTTACCGCTTGTCTACCGCAGTGATTCACCGCCCATGAGTCCATCTGTGTTTCCTATTCCCGCATCGATTACATTTGGTGGCCCGTACCATATTCTCAAGTCGGGTAACATGTATGCGTATATATTTTTTCTGTCTGCAATCCTTTATCTCATGCCGTCCACCGCTGCCATTCCGGTCTACCAGTAGCTGCTATTGCAGCATACTCGCTTCGAACCCAGGGCTATGGGACACAGTGCTCGACTCTGGCGCTCGAGCGCTCCATCATAAACGTTGACTCCTCCAAACCAAATTTCGTAACAGAACTACCAGCGACGAAATGCCAGCGGTGGACGTAGACAGTGGCGTTGGTGTTTGGGTGAGCCAGGGTGTCGTTGAAGGTCTCAGGAAGGGCCAATGATCGGTGCAATGACTAATTATTGAATAAAAGAGGAGTTAGTACAAGCTTAGTTGAGGATATGCACAACGTACGTTGTACCGCGTCCATCCTCCACACAAACACCCATCTCCGTCAAAAAGAATGCAAAATTTCCTACCCCATCGTCAGGAGGACAGTGCCTTGTTTGAATCAGCTCAAAATTATGTCACTCGTTGCGATTGAACGCCGTCAGGGCGGAGAGAAGCGAGAGTGACGCCCATACGAAGATGGCGCTGCCGAGCAAGACCAAAGACAGAAAGGGACATAGAAATGAGAGGTAGGGGGAAAATCTAAGGCGTTATTGATTGCCAGGATCACTTGTGTGTGAAGGTAACCTGTCCCAATCGCGATTTCTTTCCCCGTCTATCATGGATCCAGTCCACTGTAGATTCGCATAGCTGTAGATATGTAGACATTAAAAAACTGCACCGAACAGAACGAGAAATAGAACAGACCAGGAGTGAGCGTGGTCCATCGTGGAGCCATAGTTTTCAGGGAGCTGAGATAACAAGAGAATCCGCTGGACGCGAAGCTTTGAGGATACATCCTTCAATTAGCAGCGTAACTGACGTATACCGGGTCTTGCCCTATCTTGCATTTGAATCCAACTCGAGCGATGACAGGGCATGTTCTGGACGGGAGGTCGACTCGATGGAAGCTCCGTGAAGTAATTGCAGAAGATGGGGTACGTCAATGCTAGTTTTCTTGCGAAGTCAAACTACAAGAGAAAGAAGCGGATGTTAGCTTGGCATGGACATTTTGGAGAAGGAGAAAGACGCACCTGAAGTGATGTCTTACATGCTGACTTGCATAGCCAACAGCATAGAGACACGCAAAAGTATCAGTAACTCGTACTCAGACTCCAAGCAAGATATCAGCACCCAGACGTCGAATTTCATTCTTCTCCTGCAGTGACCCGCTGGCAGAGGAGGCGAAGAAGAACGTAAATGGCATTGGTCCAGGGACCTGATATCTGAATTTGGAATTATCCATTCTTAGCACGTGCCTACTTTTCGGACAGCGGACACTACAGCTCAGCAAAGGTTAATTATTCCTTGAGATATACCTTTTCTTTCACGACTCGATTACAGATCCTGGATGGATAGCTCCTTGCAAAGATTCTAGTTCAGCTGTCTCGATGGTTTGACTGCGTCCGCTACATCAACTGTTGCTTCCACCATATCTGGCTCGGCTCCAGCTACAACACTAATAATACGAGATTGAACTCAGTCAGCTCGAGTGTAGCGCTGTTGTTTTTGAATTTAAGCTCGGACTCTCAGACAGAAGACGATATCAATAAGTCTCAAGACTCGATTGCAAAGGTGTGTAGGATGAACTTTAGTTGATGTATCGATTGCTCACATCTCCGCATTCATAATGTCGTTTCCTTATAAAAGTCCGTCTTGGAATCGATATTCCTAGCTCTCGTGCTTTTCATCATAGCCGTAATGATGCTGAAACGGTACGTCTTGATTTCTCACTCATGTATTTCCTGCTCAATGGAATCTCACTCCATAGGCTTTACAACATCCGGCAAACCAATCCATGTCCCGCATCTTCTCTAGATCACAACCCCATAATTTGCACTCTCTACCACGCCACACGATTCCCCGTACAACACGTTTACCCTCCTCTACCTTTGGCGCAAGCCGCCTTACAGCGTACAACCTCACGATTCGGAGTCACGAACATACTCACGGTCTATAGCGCCTCTAATTCCTCATACCCATATCTCTACGCAAGCTATACTCGATATCACAGTTCCCGCTTTACATACACACACACGCTGCATGTTAGATATCGGTGAGGGTGGATGTAGGACGGACAGTGGTCCGAGTTCCTATAATGGTGAGCTGGATGGCAAGTATGGTGGGCCACCTGGGTATGTCGAGATGGAGGTACCTGGTGGTGGTCAGGCAATGTTTATGATGAATACGGTTGATGGGAGGGGTGACACGATGCACGATGCAGTGTTGGGAGATGGATCACGGGAGGTTGAAGTACAAGAGGCGAGCAGGACAGATGGGGATGTTGTACTTCAACAGCAATGAAGGGAAGTTCCAGAGCATGAGGATAACGCACAGCATGGAGAAATTCATGCTGACGGATGAGGCTGCGGTTTCTCTATTGCTGATCCTCAAGTGAGCGTGATGATTGCATTCATATGAATAACAGAGGACAAGAACTGTTACCACTGCTTCATCTTCCTTTTGTAAATACTTGCATCCTTTTCTGCTCGCTTTCGCCTTTGTCCTGTGTTTCTTTACTGGTTCTCGTTCTTCCTCTTGCTGTTTACATTTGTTTCTTTACTGTTCCTCATTCTTCATCTTGCTTGCTGACTGCTTCTTACCTTTCTCACTATCTGTGTAATGCTATGTAATCCCAGATCTCTTCTATATGCAATGTATGTACTTCATATCTTACTCCTGCCTATATGTATCAGTAGTTTTTCATTCACTTACACCATGTTCTTCCCTCTCTTAGTTACCCAAATCTATTTTCCTCTGTCATGGGCACTACTATAAACAAGCTACACTCATTCAAATGATCCCAGCCTTGTATAACATCACCTCTCCTTACACTTGTGCAATTTATACTGTAGGATTGCACTGGAGGAGCTGTGATAAGAGTTAAGTGCTTAAGCAGGTGAGATGATAATGTATAGGATGTGCATGTTATCATGTTAGTTTTCACTGAAAAAAACAATGCTGAACGATGACTTACCAAATGCGCATTTGCTAAGTATCAATTGATTGCATGCAAATGTCAAATTGCTAAGTGCTAAAATGTTCAATGAGCGGCATCAAGTGCTAAGTGAGTAACAACAAACTTTTATGTCTATGTATGTGAGATACCAATTGGAAGAGAGTAGAGCAGTATTCATTAGCAGGCTGGCTAATATCCTATCCATGATTTCATACAGAGCTCAGGGCCTAAGGTGAGGTTTGAAAGCTCTGAGGATAAATGGCTTTTGTATAGCTCAGATATGTAGTTTTTCCTCTAATTTTCATGTAAAATTATTGAGACTCTGGTCTGGGGATCAGGGTATAAGAAATCATTCTTGCTCTGGCCATGACAGTATTTGAAAAGGAGGGGATATTGTTGCACTTGTGGGAGAAGGAAGTACAAAGACCAGCTCAAGACCAACTCACATCTCATTCAAGACTCAGCCCTCTCAATCTATAGAATTGCAATGTACCAATCTCAGTGAATACCAAGAACAATTTGAATCATCCCAAACAGCATTGATCATTAGAATAGTCAGCTATTTGTAATTCTTGGAGAGAACATGTCACTTGTAGATTAGAGTCTTTTATATCAAGGCATCCCTCCATCTTTGCCTCATAAAGTTGCCATTTAGAGAGACTAAATCCTGACAGTGAGAATAGTTCTTGTCACATGTTGAGTTCAACATTGACCTGGAAACCTGGCAAATCATATGAATGTTAACAGAAAAACTTGATTTCATACAATCACACTTAATCTCACTGTATGGTGTGGAACGGTAATCTAAGCTACCTGTAGAAAGATGAGGGAAGTCGGTCGGGAAGGAAGAGCTGTAGGCGTAGCCTGACAACTTCTCGTTATGGAATAAGACACGTGACGGTGACGAAATAGTCTAGAACTAACGTAGTCAGCGTCGACGAATAAAAGAAATACTTAGCTCGAAGTTCTCTGTTTCTTGAGGCTCTTGTTCAGGCTCGCTCTGGCTCAGATATCAAGGTAAAGGTCAAGAAGGAAGATGAGGTCCCGAATAATTCAGATCCCTATTTATACTACATCTTTGACAGTCTACAATCGCGAGAAAATAGTACGAATACGGTAAGTACGCGGTCACATGCCCATTGAGTTATTCTCAAGATTTTGCTTTCCCTCTCTCTCGTCTCGACTTCGCCAGCTAACCACCAGACTTGATGGACTAGCGCATCAACGAGGAGGTGACCAAGCTCTGTCTCCGCTTTCCCAAGGCGGCACGAGCAGCTAGCACGGTGGGGTGGATGTCGTCTTGGCTCGAGATCGGTTCAGCGTAGGTATGAGAAGGAAAAGCGATGAGGGAATGATGATTGTCCAAGAAGTATAATTGCAACGTTTTGAGGGAGTGAGCTATGTTGAAAGCTATGATATACAGAAACGATATGCTGAAGGAGAATTGGTATGGAAGGGGTACGCCGACCTGTAGGTCAGGCGTCCCTTCTACAATGGACCGAGAAAAAACCATGAAAAATGGGGTGATAGCATGTATCTTGATGATCAATCTTGGGCAATGTGAAAGTTGTAAGTTGTTGCTGTGACATTCATGAATCATTGAGATAGGAGAGGGGGGTTACAACAAATACCATGAAGCAAGTACCATATATGTGTTGCAAGATACTAGCCTAAGGGCATATAAAACATACATTTCATTTCAATTCAAACTGCCATAAGCTGAAATTGCAAGAACTCTCAACAGAGCAGCACAAGAAGTTGTCACTATACTTTGTACATCGAAATATAATATTGCTATTCATCTGTAAGTGTAGGAAGAACTGGTATAAATGGTCACTGTGTACAATTTACTCAATGACTGCCAGGCCTCCTATGTCCAAAATTATCACTCTCCCAGACTGGTGCCCAAAACAAATTTTTGACTCATGCTGCTGCATGGCCACAATGTCTCTATAATGAGGTGGAATCCATAAGACATGTTTTTTGCCAGAGCAGGTATGAGTATATATCTCATCACAGCTCTCAGAAAGATGGTAGAAGGGAGACTTCAAAACATCATCTAATAAGACACAGTTAAGATGATGTTATCAATAGAAGAATGTGAGAAGAACAGTTGTGAATATATACATACCAGATACCTGTTGACCACTAGATGCATCCCAAATTAAAGTCTCCCAGGGAGTGGAAGTAGTAATCACATGCAAACCATCAGATGAAAAGGCCACAGATGTGACTTTGTCTGAATGGCCTGTGAGCACTTGTTCCACTTGTCCTGTGGAGGTATTCCATATTCTCACTTCCTTGTCAGATGATCCTGACACAACATGCAAGCTGTCTGGTGAAAAGGCCACAGATGTCACATGGTGTGAATGGCCTTTGAGCACCTGCTCCACCTGTCCTGTAGAGGTGTTCCATATCCTCACTTCCTTATCATATGATCCTGACACAACATGCAAGCTGTCTGGTGAAAAGGCCA
>RCHF01002197.1:0-10090 GCA_003987895.1 Neonothopanus nambi | reverse complement strand
ATCCTGTCCTCATTAACATGATTAAGGCTGGTCTGATTGATGGTGTCAATATTTTGAGGAAGGAGTTGAATGTGAAACCACTGATTTGTGCGTCTTGTGTCAAAGGGAAGATAATGCATGCTTCTTTTCCATCAAGGACTACTTGGGCTAAGAACTTTCTTGACTGAGTTAGCTCTGATCTCTGGACTGCTCCTATTGTGAGTAGTAATGGGTCAAAGCATGTAATCACTTTCTCCGATGATGCTCTTGGTATCCATTGGGTATATTTCCTGAAAACCAAAGACCAAGCATCTGCAGCTATTAAGGAATGGCTTCTCAAGATTGAGGTCTTGACTGGTAAACAGCTGAAGCATTTCCATGCTGATGGAGGTGGCAAGTTTGTTAATGCTGATTTGCATTCTTGGTTTGTGAGTCAGGGGACTACTTTTACGTGGACTTCCGCTCATACTCCAGAGCAGAATAGTGTTGCAGAACGCTTTAATCTCACTGCTGTCAATCTCATTTGCACTATGCTGATCGATTCCAGTCTGCCACCCTCTTTCTGGCCTGAGGCTTGGAATTATGCAGTTTGGGTCCTGAATCGTATTCAGACCTCTCTTCTTGCTAAGTCTAAGCAGACTGGTATTCAAGCTCTCACTGGTCGCAAGCCCCATATCCAGGATTTCCATCCTTTTGGCTGTAAAGCCTATGTCCACATGCCCAAACTGGGCTGTAGCAAGCTTGCTCCTTGTGCTGAGGAAGGTGTCTTTTTGGGTTATGCTCAGATGCAGAAGGTGTATCAGGTATATATACCAGCTCAGCGGAAGGTAGTTGTTTCAATTCATGTTAAATTTGATGATTTGACATTTTCAGGGAAGAATCTCAGTAATGAGGGGGACTCACACAGGCTGTACAATTAGGAGTGTCAACAGCTTGGCTGGCTCACTGGCTAGAGCTGGAGCCAAGCCGTTTTGGGCAGAGCTGCTTAATCTTAATGGCTCATTGACCCATTTATTCTAATGGCTTGATGGAGGGCCATAATATATCTGCTTTAATTTCCATCCCTTTGTGCTTATTTTATATTCAAATGATAGATATATACTTTGGAACTTATTTACACTCTAAATTACCTACTATCTGTTGACAATGAAGTGAGGAATGCACCTACTCAGAGACCCTCGAGCCATTTCATTTAAATGGCTCCAGAGCCAGGAGCTGAGCCAATGACATGTGAGCAAGCCGCAAGCAGGCAGAGCCAAGCTGTTGGCATCTCTATGTATGATATGTTTACTGGTCTTCATTTGAATGACTCTTTCAACTCTTCCAGCTCTGACAACATTCCCTCTATTCCTCCTATTCCTCCTTCCACTTCCACTCCATCACCTGTCTCTACACCCATCGCTCTTCAACCTAAACCTGATCCTACACCTGAACCTCCTAAGCCACCTGAGTCAGCTGCACCTCTTCCTGCTCCTCGCACCAAACGTCCTTATAATTGCTGTCCAGCTCCACCTCCTCATACCATGATATGTCACTCAGCTGATAAGCCTTCTCAGCCTCAGCCTGATGCTGCTTCAGGGGGAGATATCATTGTGGATGATACTTTGGCAGAAAGTGCTGAGGATGCAGATGGTGATCCAGAAACAGTTCTGATAGCTAGTGGTGAAATTCCTTTAACCCTGCAACAGGCTCTCAGTAGTCCTGATTGGAATCTGTGGTTGGATGCTATCAACTATGAGCTTGATGCTCTTTCTGCATCTGGCACCTATGAGCTAATGCCTTGTCCTGAAGGTTGTAAGCCTACTGGTACTAAGTGGGTCTTTGATATCAAGAAGGATGAGCATGGTTGTCTAGTTTGATGTCTTGTTGCACAGGGGTTTACCCAGATTCCTGGTGTAGATTTCTGGAATACATATGTGCCTGTGGCTCATATTGAGTCCATCTGTGCCATCTCTGCTATAGCTGCTATGCTTGACTGGGAAATCCATGTTGTTGATGTAAAGTCTGCTTTTCTCAACAGTGACATTCCTGATGACCAGCCAGCTTATGTAGCTCAGCCTCCTGGGTATGTGGTGAAGGGTAAAGAAGACCATGTCTGGTTTCTGCATAAAGCTCTCTATGGGCTGAAGCAATCTGCTTATCTCTGGTACAAGAAATTCAGATCCATTATGCTGAAATTGGGTTTCCAGCCTTGTCTCTCTGATCCTTGCATGTTCATTCTCTGCAATGACAAGGGTATGATCATCATCACTTGTCATGTTGATGATCTTGGTTTGTTTGCCAGCTCAAGGGTGATCCTTGTTTCCTTCAAAGCTGATTTCAGGAAGCATGTGGAAATCTCTGATAAAGGAGAAATCCACCAGCTTTTGGGTATGGCTGTTACTTGTGATCGACAAGCTTGAACCATTTCTTTCTCTCATGCAGTCTATATTGATGAGATCGTAAAGCGGTTCAACCAAGATAAGTCACATCCTGTTTCTACTCCCATCATTCCTGGTTCCAAACTTTCCAAATCTCAATCCCCTTCTTCCAATGCTGAACGAGCTATGATGGTCTCCACTCCCTATCAGTCTGCAGTTGGTTTGCTCATGCACGCCGCTGTCATGACTCATCCTGACATCTCCCATGCATGCCAGCATGTCTCCCAGTTCATGCAAGATCCTGGTCCTGCTCACTGGAAAGCTGTTCAGCAGATTCTCAAATATCTTAAAGGTACTTGAGATCTTGTGCTAACCTTGGGTGGGAAGTCCAATTCTTTGGATTTCACTGCTTGGACAGATGCCAATTTTGCTGACCACCCTGATCATGGTTGGTCTATCTCAGGATATGCTCTTTTCCTGGGTGATGGTTGCTTTTCTTGGAGATCCAGAAAGCAAACCGCCACAGCCTCCTCTACTTGGGATGCTGAGTATTTTGCCACTCATCTCTGTGGACGAGAAGTCATCTAGTTCTGACAACTTATCCAATAATTGAGTTTTCCCCAATCTCATCCCACTCCTTTCCATGTTGATTCTCAGTCTGCTGTTTCTAACATCAATACGAAACAGATCAACAAGTCTAACAAGCATGTCAAGGTCACTTTTCACTGGATCCATGAAGCTGCTGTTGACAACCAGGAGATCGTTACTGTTGATGTTCCCTCTGCTGATAATCAGGCTGATATTTTCACAAAGGGTTTGTTGAAGCCAGAGCATGTTAGGAAGACTGCTCTGCTTGGTTTGGTGAAGGCAGATACTTGCTGAGGGGGAGTGTTGTAATTCTTGTCCAGTAATTCCAGCTATATATGGACACTTTCCCAGTAGTGTATTTACCTTGGTCCATTCTTTTAGTCATCTCATATCTACATCACATGACCTCACTCTGAGGCACTGTTCAATCTTTCTTTCCTTTCTTCCTTTCCCTCAGTTGTGTTACACCCAACTGAGGTATGTCTTTATGTCCACTCATTCTCTATGATTCCTGTACTTATTATTGTCTATACCTAGCTTGTATTTGTCTCCTACATCTAGGTATTGCTCACACTCATTAATACAGTTGTGTTACACCCAACTGAGCTTGTATTTGTCTCCTACATCTAGGAATTCATCCTGCACTGTATTCAACACTCAGTGCTCAATGCTCACCTAATACCCCCTATCTGCAGGGTCTGCTCATATTGACATAATTCTAACAAACCAAGATAATTGATTGAGTTTCTTGGAATTTAAGGGTTCGGTAACTGCAAGTACACATTTGCATTATAATGGGAAGTGTTCTTAAGGTCCAGAAGGAGTTGTATGGCTATCAGAGTGTGCATGTGCATCTTAGATTGTTGCTTGTAGTATACTCACTGTACATTTGTAGGTACAATGACAGCAATGTAGAACACAATAAAATTGAACTGGAATGATTGCATGGTCACTGTGTCATGCATTGATGATCATGTGCTAATTAAGCCATGTTGAGCTGTGAATGAAAGCAGTTCCTTCCTAATACCAACCAAGGTGAGATACAAAAACTAGAGCTGCTTTTGTTTTTGTTTACCATATACTTGGCATGTGGCATACATAGTATCTATCGCAATCAAGAGTTAGCTGCCTCACTAAGCCCTTGGCTGGCGTCTGTGACTGGCGTGACTCCCGAATTAGGATCTGAAATGCTGGCTTGCCACTGAGGTGCTTGATAGTTCCAAAATGGCACTCATCATCAGGTCCAGGTGTGCATTACCTATTCCGTCGACTTCAACAAGATGCGTCAGCATTCTGTCTCTTACTATCACCTCGTCGTTCCTTCTCTTCTACTCCAGCCACTCCTTCCATAATTCCTCCTAGATATTCAAGTGTTCTATCTTATCACTCTTTTGACAATCAATCTCTTAGTATTCTCAACCAATGAATGGAGACTCTCTATGCCTCTGAGACAAATTTGAAAGAAGCTCAATGCAGCTGTTGTAAACAGGTGATAGTGGGGGAACATTATTTTGTCCACTTGAGAAAGACCCCAGATACACCAAGCCGGAGAGTTTGTGAGGGATGCTTCATTCACTATGGTGGTGATCCTGCTGCAAGTCGGAGACAAGTTGCTACTACAAGTAAGTTGTTCAATTTAACTGGAAGAAAGCAGGGTAATAATTTGTAATAGACTCTACCACCAGGTCAGGAAGAGGCCTGGTGTCTGGAAGTAGATCGAGAGAACAGAGTGTTGTTGCAGGAGGCAGTACTGGATCAAGTGAAAGATGTGAAGGAAACCAACACATGGGGAGTATCCGGGACATTAAGGACAATGTTAACAAAGCACAGCAAGGTGGTAAGCTTGACTTCTTGCTATGTCATGGGCTTGAATTTTATGGATTTGTCTATTCTCAGAAGTCAAAGGCATCATGAAAGCAGTGTCTGGTCACACTTCCATGCCTCCACCCTTGAACATCCCAACATCCGTTGAAGTAGAAGAGATGAGCCCAGTGAGGGACTCAGAGGTAAAGTGGTCGTGTGAGGATGGCGGTATAAGAGAAGGAGAAGAAGAGAAGACGTATCCATGTAACATAGGGCCTCTCTACGATGACAAGAATGTCGTACCGTAATATTTACCTAATAAAAGATTCAGTAAAATACCTGGAATAAAAGCTCACCTTTATGTCTTTTTGCTTGATATGTGTTATTCAGAATGTTTAGCTGGCTCGGCTCGGGCTCAAAGTGCTCAGAGAAGTATAAGAAAGAGAAGAAGGGGGGGAAAAACTGCCCTCGACATCGATAATCGAGTTATTTATACATGAGCTGTCAAGAAGGTTACAAATAAAATGTCCATCGGGGTATTCCCAAATAAGTGTGTCATCTCAGCGTCAGCACAATTCCACCAGCTGGCCACCAGACTCGAATCCTCGCACTCACTCTCGGGGTTGCCCAGTCCCTCTAACCACTTGCTCAAGGCGGGAGGCGTAGCGCGATTCGGTGGGGCAGATGGTCTCGGGTTTGGCTTCAGTTCTGCGTATGTAATAGAAGTGAGTAAAAAGGGAGAAGATACGAATTTTATATGTGATGTAATTATTGAGACGTTATACTTGTTTGCAGCTGAATTGAATGAGTAGGGACTCGTCGACCAGTAGGTCAAGAGATCCTACTATAAAGAGGGATATTTTACATCCGTCCTCGGACAATCTGAAAGAAAGAAAGAAAGAAAGTAGTAGCATATAAAACAAATAAATGGAAAGCTTAGGGTCCTTTCCTCAACAACACACGCTCCACCCTGCTCCTCAAATCCAGTACAAAGCCCTCCTGGTGCTGAACTACTATCTTGTGAACCTTCTTCATCTTGAGGAGCTTGAGTTCTGGTTGTTTCCTGAACAGCATACACATGTTCCATTCCAACATGTCCGGACCCATGATAACCCTCCTGCCACTCTTCTGCGCCAACACCAGTCATTGGACTCTCGTCGTAGGGTCAAAGTGCACTACCTTCAAGTAGAACCCTCTACACATTCTCTCGAACACCTCCTTCGAAAACAGCTCTTGTCGATACCTCAGCAGCACCCAGTCGAGTTTGCAGAAGAAGTGCACCTGCTGCCAGGCCAGATCCACCTCACATCTATAAACCCACTGCACAAAGTAAACGGTTCGCTCCTCCCCTCCCAGCTCCACAGTATCTACCTCCTCATATTCATACAATATCAAGAAGTCGTGGCAGTCAAAGCTGTCATTCACGATTTGCTGAATGAGGCACAGCTCGGAGTTGTCGTAAAAGGGAACTACGAGATGATCCACCTGTGGTGAATTCCAATAAAGCTCATCAGTCAGATGGAAACCCATGTGCTTGTGGAATGTAAACGAAGTCAAAGGAATGTAAAAATATGGAATGTCACTGAGTTTATGAGTTGTGTACTGAATGCTCGCCCAAGCTTTGTAATAGGGACAAAGATTTGCGTCCCAGTCATCCCATACCTCAGTTGTGGTGCTAGTAAGATTTTCAGTGTACATAGTTGTGAGAAGGAAGGGAAATGATACTTAGCAATGTGCAACATCGAGCCTCCTCTTATACATCAACCTCAAGTGCAGATCTCCCAAAGAAGGGTACAACCTCATATCCGGTGCTTGCTATCCCTGAAGCTCTAGATTGTTCGATGTCTTCTATTGCTTCTTCTTGGATCATGTTTGACACCAGCCCCCATACTTCTTGCAATGACCTTGTGACATTAACCTTCGACAGACATGACGGTATTGTCGAGCGCAGGGTTTGATTGTCAGGCCTATAATAAAACAACCATAACCATTGTGCATGAACATGTCCATTAATGATAGCACCACTTAGCTCCTTTAAAACGAATGATCCTGTGGGCCACTTTTCATGGATAATGTATGGTCCTGAATAAGTCCACTCTCCTTTTCCACCCTTTATCTCGTCGAGCCTTGATTCCCGGAGCCATATGTACATGCCCAGTTCGAAGTCGTGGAAGTTGAACTTATAATGCTGCCATTTCGCTAGGTCATCAATAGCTCTCTTCCTTGACTCTCGTATCCTCTCATAGGCATTCTTGATCTCTGGCTTGCGTCATTTAAGCTGAAGGATTCGAATGGCTATCAGGTCTTCATGAGAGAATACCTTATCCCACACCAGGGTCTGCCAAGTAGCATCAGTAATATCAAAAGCGAGGATGGGGTGCACACTGTAAAGCAGATAATAAGGTGAATAACCCGTTGCTCTGCTAACAGTAACTCGTATAGCGAATAACGCCGGCTCCAGATATAACGGCCACTGTCCTTTCGCATCGCCTGTACATTTGAAAATTGCCACTACAAGAGGTTGGTGAGCTCTTTTGACCGGAGCATTACCTTGAGGATGGTAGGCAGTTGAGATAATGATATTGATTCCTCAGGAGCTCCTCGACTTCACCTTTGAATTCACTTCTGCCATCTACAGTCAGCACAGGAACGCATGCAAACCTACAAATAATCGTTTTGAAGATAAATTTTGCAATCCTCAATGACTTGAGTGCTTTTAGAGCCAATGCTTCATGCCACAGAATGTTCAGTTCAACAGCCTGGACAATGTATTCGAATCTGCCCACCCCTGTAAGCATATGGATGCAATCTAAATTGAATTGTCGTAGCAGAGGTGCTTGCCATCACTCATTGTAAGGAATAACAGGAAGAGGTTTGATCAGTTTTTGACATTCAATGCAAGAACGTACGAAATATGAAACCGATTCATACATGTTCAGCCAGAAGAACTGGTCCGAAAGGTGTCTATATGTTGCATCTCGTCCTCGATGCCCACATTGATTGTGCGCCATGGCCATTAGTTCGCCTCGTCTCTGTACATTCTCAACGACCAACCATGGAAGTTGTCCTCCTTTCTTCTTTGGTCTCAGCCAGAGCCATTTATCATGAAGGAAGAACCTCTGAGCTTGTTTTCGGAATCGAACCTTCTGTCTGTCACTTTCACATTGCTTTGGAGTCTCACCGTTCTTGTAAAATTGTTGAAGTTCCTCCCAGAACCCTTCATCGTCAACATCACAGACTCCGAAACAATGCCCTTTGTTCACATGTCCTAGAGGGATATTTTGAGTGGAAGCCTCATGCTCAGGCATGTTAGAGGTTATGTAGCTTTTATAGGTCATGATCTCCATCTCAAAAACCTCGTCTCCCAAGACACAGATGTCAATTATTGCAGTCGCCGTTTTCCTTTCTGAAAAGTCTGGTATTGCACGTACCCTTCCCTCCTCGTTGTTCCTCAGTGCAGTAGCCCTACACACTGAGAAGGCAAGATCGTCCACTAGCTCAGGATCCTCTACTTTCAAAGCTTTTGAATGCGTAAGCCTGGGGACTTTATATTCCTGGTCCCATCCCTGTTCCAATGAAAGTGAATGCTTGGCATACATGGCTTCAAAGATATACTTAGCTGCTGTCTCCATCAAAGAATTCTCCAGAATATGATCCCTCAATCCATATACTTGATTAAGAAATGAATTGACAAAACCTTCTATTTCCTCCGGTGTCTCAATGTGTTCATCTGGCTTCAGCTTTCTTCTTGACAATGCATCTTCAAGTTTGTGCTTCTCTGTTGGAACATGGTGCAATTCAAAGTCAAAAAGACGAATCCAAGCCACCCACCTGAGCACGGGAGCATTTGGTACATCATCGGGATCCTTCAACATTTGAACCAGAGACTTTGCATCATGGTCGAGCCTAAAGTGTACTCCCCAAACTTGATGTCGAACCTCCTTCAGTGCACGAAAGATGCCGTAGACCTCTGTTTTTGGCTGCCCATAATTTTGTTCCCGTTCATTGAAGGTACACAATCCATATAGTGCCAGTCTCTTCTTGCCTTCACAGATTTGGTACAAAGCCCAACCTGCACCTTTCCACGATGAGTCAATCCCTAAAACAATCATACCTTCATCTGATTCTCAGCCCTTCCTTTGGACCTTGCTAGCAATCTCATAGTCAATCTTGATTAAAACTGGTGCCGTCGTCACCCTATGAATAAGCTCTTCCATAGCTTTGACTGCGTCCCCTGGAAAATGAAACTTTTCGTGAGCACTGCTGTCTTTATGCAATAAAATAGTAAGAGGTTTAGTGATTAAAGCAAATCCTTTTATCCATCGTCGTCCCACACCTGCTACTCCCAAGAATTGTCATACTTCTGAAATGCTCTCCGGCTCTTCCCAGTTGCGTATCTTCTCAACCATGTTCAGCTCCATTATCCATCCCTCAAGCGAAACGATCGTTCCTACTATCTTCAGTCACGTAGCCGCCAGGATAGCTTTCGATCCTGAGGCCGTAATACCTGCATTAATAAGCGCACCAAGTAAAAGGTCTAAGTTAACAATATATTCGAATATGTATCTTCTTATGTTTGGATTCCCTGGGATCAGCTCGTCATTGTATCTTGACTTCGGACCCTTGACTCCACAGTCGTCGGCGAAGTTCTTTGCAATAGTCTGTACGGGCACCAGGGCATGTTCCGTATCACGTTGAAACTCTTGCATTGAATTAGTGAAGCCTTGACCTAGTGTACATTGTTGTTTCGCTCCGGCAGGTGAATGAAAAGCTTGCAATGGTCTTGATTTTACTGCCACCCATCTCGCGTCAAAACCTGAATATAAGTCAAATAGTCCATACATAGCATAACCAAGAAAGTCTTCTGCAAATTCATTTATGTTAGGAGGAAGCGAAGCATCTTGTATAGTTACCGAATTCAATTCTTCTAAGTTGATGACGAGACGAACGCCGACCTTCTTTGCAACAGCGAACATTGCTGATCTGTAACTCGAAGTCTCAAATCATCTGGCTTTTTCTTGTGTGATAATCTCTTGACGTACTAGTTCTTCTAAAGCTTTTGGTACACGTATTGGTGGTCGTTGCCATGGCGTGTGTTCGATGGTTGGGATTTCGTAGTCTGGATAGTATTCCCTGGAGAAATATCCTTTCTCATGGAACTCGAATGCGAATGCCTTTTCCTGTTTAACTATAACATATGCAAGTAAGTCAGTTTCTTCTTCAGTCAAAATACCTTTATCTATTCATTGCAGCATTCCTTCTAATCTTGATAGTGTAACTCAATCCCCAAAGGTGAGAGAGGGATATTTTGGTGGATTCGTCGGTAGTTCTAGAGGTATCGGAGGCAGTATAGGCTTGAA
>RCHF01002191.1:0-15085 GCA_003987895.1 Neonothopanus nambi | reverse complement strand
CAATGTATTCTTTCCTTCCCCGCCTGTTTTTCTACCTTCTTTTTTCTTTTTGCACCCTGGTCAAGCTATTCGCGCTCTGGCTCCTCCCGTGATGAGGAGATTGTATCTGTCTGCCGTAGTGGAGCTGCGGACGACGTTACCTTCTGGCCTAGCCCTGCGCATACGTCTCTTCATCCCGCTGTTGCTGCCTGTGGTCGTTTCCCGCTGTTACCACCTGCGGTCATTACAACTAAATGGCGTTCCACAAATGGGCATATAAGGCACACTTTAGATGCTCTCACCCTCGGAGAACGCAGTCGTTCTCCGTAATTCATACCCCCATAAATTTCCCCCAATATATTCGTTTGGCGGCGCGACGATCAACCGACCTTTCGGACTTGTTTCGCCGTCGCATATTTCCTGGTCCAAGCAGTATGTTTCAATGGCGTCGTGTCACTTTCAACGCTGCTTTTTCTTGCACTTTTTTCGCCATTCCCCATTGGACTCGGGTTTTGGTTGTGGTCCATCTGGATTTGTCGGGATGCTCGGCTTTGCCGTACGCGGCTGTCAGACCCTGTCTCACGGTCGCTGGTCTATGGCGTCAATGGCGTTTGTCTGTCATGGTGATGCATCATTCATTATGTTCTCGATGAACGTGGGACACGGCGGGGATGAATGTATGTTCCCGGTTGCACAAGAACGATGCACAAAGCTTCGTTTCAAGCGGATGCTGACTATCGCTTTCTTACACGCAACCCTTTCGAACCTTCTTTATGAATGTGGGCTGGAGGGACCTTCGACTCCTTGGGGAATCGTCTTTTGTTCTTCGCTTCTTCTCTGCGGTGCGGTACTATCTCTGTCGTGACCATCTCCGCATGCGACATTGCTCGGCTTCTTCATCTTCTGTCTTCTTCGTTCATGAAGGGTGCGTAATCCCGTGACCCTGCGTCCTCGCTCCGGCAATCATCGTGCAATTAGACCTCCCGTATGGGTCCTGAGAGTTTAATCTGTTTGAATGGGTTCGGAGAAGATTTGATTGGCACGATAGGGGGACAGGAGTTCATATGGGTGAGAAGACGTGCATGTATGTTTCGCGGGCTGGTTGGGAGATTTGTCGCTTGGAGGCGAAAGAAAGATTTTTGTTTGTGAGGGGTTGGAGTGGTTGACGTTTTTTCTTACCGTTGTCGTATCACGAGTTGAGGAGTTCGTGAGGTCGGCTGGGGTAGAGCATGTGCATGATGGGATGGATATAGTTTGATGTTTGTTCATGGGTGATGGTTGTCTTTGTTGGATGGGTTCTAGTGAATTGCTTTGGATGGAAGTAGGCGGTTTATGGTTTAGGTGGTTTGACCAGGTGGCCTAATCTGTCAAGACAGCTTCCACGAGCGCTTTTTTTGTTGTTGTGTTTCCAGCTTCAATTTTGTTTCAACCTCTTTTTTGCCTTTTTTTCCAGTCCGAAACTAACCCGGAGAAATTTATAGTGCCAAAGCAGAGGTGTTTGTCCCCATTGCTGCGCCGAGGTTCGTCCTTTGCTTTTTTTTCCTCGATTCATATTTTTGGGCTCCACATGTATTTTTGTTTTTTCCTCTTCTTCTACGTGTTGATCGTTCCATCGCTAACGTTGTTTTCTTATTGTTTGTTCTCCCGCCGACGTTTCACTATTCTTTCATGGTCTTTTCATGATATGGCTTGAACACGGCAGCGGGTTGATCACAGCCACGATCTCGCGTAAATAAATCAAGTACGTCATAAGGCATACAGTTCACTTCCGGGGGGTTAGGCCGGAAGTTATGTTTGTTGTGGAGTGGGAAAGATACGAAATCCACCCTTGTTTTTTGGTTGTCCATGATATTTCGAAAATGAGTATTTCTTGATTGGTAGGAAACGAATAAATATGTTTTTTCATGTAAACTTGTGCAGAGATTTGGTGCTAAAAGTGACGCGATTACTTTTTTAATCGAGAAGATCCAGTGAAATGATCGGAAATCTTGAGGAAATGACGTCAGAGAGAAAATTGACTTTGGGTGCTAAATAACGACAAAGCTGAGACGTCCTTTCTTTCCACGGTATCTTTTGCTCCACAGGAGCTACTTCACGTCGACGTATACACTTACTCTGCGAAGATTCAACGAATCACTTGTATCTGCCAACACCACTAACTGAACTTTTTCAACGAAGAAGAGGGAAACGATGGGCGGTGATCACAAATGTCCTGTATGTTCAGCGACGTTTACGAGACCTCAACATGTCGCGAGGCATATGAGATCGCGTGAGTTCCGTCTTCTTTTTTCTTTCACTTGGATGGAGCTGGAGCGGTGGGGCGGAGTTGTATGTGATGGGATGGGGTGGTGATGGGCGGAGCCGCAACCTCTATGTAACGGTGGCTCATATAGTTTCTTGTTCCTCTTAGACACTGGAGATCGTCCATACAAGTGCCAGCATTGCGGTGACCAGTTTGCCAGAAGGTTCGCAGTTGGAGATCCGTGTTTCCGTTGACGAAAGTGCTGATATCGTCGGGGGTTCTTGTTGTATAGTGACTTGTTATCGAGGCATGTGAATAAATGTCATGCTAATGAGAAACCGCTGCCTTCGACCGGGAATTCAAGGAGAAAGGGGTCGGCATCTGCGACGAGGGCGACGACGTCGAAGCAGGCCTGTGATCAGTGTGTGCAGAGTAGTCTTCCGTGCGATGGGTGTAACCCCTGTGGTAAGCATTCATCTTTTCTACATGTGTTCTTTCGAGCTCATAGTCGTTGTTTATTCAGCAAAATGCGTTCAAAGGAAATGTCGCTGCACGTTTGTAAAATTCCATCGTCAGACCGCACCCATTGGCCCCGGCCACAACCCGCGACCGAATACTGGTACAAATGCTGCAGGGTCGCTACCGAATCTCTCACACCTCTCGCATCTCTCGCATCCTGTACAATTTCCACCCCAACAAGGCGGCAATCTTTTCGCGTCAAGGGTTCCGTTGTACTCGCAATCCGCGCACGGCGGTGCCGATGACTTCTTGCTTGGTCCTCCGCCTGGCACCAGTCTTGCTGATCCACATCATGGTCATGGCGGGGTGACGAACAGCGGATTGTACTCGCATAGCTTTACGTTCCCCCCAGTTTTTCCTGGCCCTGGTTCCGCTGCACCCGGTGATTCAGGAGGGGGTATTGGAATGAATTTGGATCCGTCGCCGGATTATGCGTCGAAATATCGGGCCCAACAGGCTGAGTTGCTTAGAAGGGGTTCTCTACCATCTTCGTATGGATCGAGTGCGGGTGCGGGAGGAGGAGGACCGTCTTGGTTGGGTGGATGGCATACGTCGGAGCCAGACTCGTCTTCTACTTCGTCCTCTTACTCTTCATCGTCCGCACTGCATGATCTCGCGGACAAGGATGTTGAGGTAGCTATTGCGAGGCAGATGCTGGTGGCGAGTGCGAACGCTGGGGGACATCATCAGGTTTACGGCTATGGACAACATTTACCGAGGGGGAGGAGAGCGAGTCAGGAATTCAGTGACGGAGATACGTCGAGTCATTCCATTCCGTCTAGTGCGACGAGCTCGAATGTTCATTTACCATTAGTAGATGTCGCAGCAGGTGGATATAGGGTATGTCGCTGTTATGATGTCATCCTTTCTCCTCTGACGCTTCTTTTACAGGACTCTCAATCTGGCGCATACCTCTCTCACCAGCTCGATGGTCGCGGCTCTGCCCACCCAACCGACTCCTCATCTTCATCTTCGGGCCGCTCCCAGTCTCGTCCCGGTACCTCACATGGCGAAGGCGGTTTCTCTTCTGCTTTCGGCCTCATGAGTCTTGATGACCCCAACGTTCTCGCTGGATTGTCGGCCGACGGTGCACCATTCTTCAGTATGGCTGGTATGGAAGGCGAAGGAACAGACCCGAACGCTACTCCAATGCCGAGCAAGCACGAAGGCGGAGGCGCCGTACAACCACAACAGCACCAAGGTCCTTCGTCCGTTACTGCGTCACACCATGTACGTCCGAGCACTGGACATGGTCACCCACACGGTCCCCATGGCGGTGGGCCTACCGTCCAGACGCCAGGGACGAAAGAGTCCGAGACGAGAGAGCTGAGAGAGTTTTGGAAGCAGTATATGCGTACGCCCTTGAGTGGGCCTGGACCGGGTATGATATCCTCCTCGCCACATCATCCATCAGGCGGACAGGTCCAAACGCCCGGTGGTGGGGATGTGAATATGCTTTCGCCTGGGTTACATGGACTTGGCGGACCGCTGGCTGGTGGGTATAGGAGACAGAGGGTTGCGTCTTTGCCTAGCGTGAAGACGCCTACTATCGAGGATGAGGAGAGGTTCCTTTATTCGCAGGGGTATACTAATGGGCGGTATTCGAGCTCGAATCCCAACACGAGTCATGTGCTACCGCCTATCGTTCCTGGGCAATACGGGAAGGCTCCACAAGGGCATCCGGCACAGCAGCACCAGGGTGGTCAGCAGCCGGATTCGTCGATGCGGACAACGTTGCATGGGAATGTGGATGATTTGAGGAGTTATGAGGCCGCGGTGCTTGCGAGGAAGGCTCCGACGAATTTGAACTTGGTGCCGAAGATTAGGAAGTCGAAAGGGAATGTGCCTGGATCAGGAGGTGGACCGACGTCAAATGCGAGTCCTACGATGCCTGTTCCGCAGCTTTCGTCCATACAGCAGCAGCAGCAGCAGCATCAGGTGGATCAGAAGGCGGGCCAACAGCAGCATGTGAGCTTTGCACCTGGGACAAATCCTGATTCTTCTCTTGCGAGTGCGTTTGGAATGGGGGGTATGACGAATGCGCAGAGTCCTTCGTCTACTGCTTCGTCGTATTCGCGTGAGAGCTCGGTGGATGATCATCAGGGGATGAGGCCTTCGTTTAAGAGGTTGCCGTCACAGACGCTTGAGTCGGCCCATGCGAAGAGGGCGCTTTTGAAGAGGGATAGAGGTGGTTCGGATGAGGAAGATGATGGGGACGTGGAGTATAGCGGGAATAGCGGCGAGAGTGGTGAGAGTAGGGAGGGAAGTGCTGGTGGGTTTGGATTTGGAAGGCAGATCGTGAATGAACAGGCGGTAGAAGATGAGGACGAGGATAAGGTTGGGGAGAGTCAAGAGGAGAGTAGGAGTACGAATGCCAAAGGGCTTTCGATGTATGATGGGATGGGGGCGCAGGGAATCAGTGGATTCGGAAGTACACCGTATGGCGAGAAGAGAAGGAGGATGAGCGCGCCAACGGGCAAGTCGCCGACGTCGTTGACGTTTGTGGGTGCGGGGCAGCTGTGATGGCGTTCCCGTTGTCCCCTTCCCTTACTGTCTATATCTTTCGTTGTCCTCTCCCTGCCGCTGCTGTGACTGTTTGAAATTTAGATGTGATGTGGTAAGTCTGTCGCCTTTCTCAGTTTCTTTACCGTGCTCAACTCATGTTCGTCTAGATGTTTTTACCTGCATATGATATGCCCCATGCCTATACCCCCCAATAATCTACCACCCCACCGTAGTTTTACCCCGTCTGGGCTGGCTCACTTCCACGTTCCTATCGACCTCTTATGATTATTATGTGACATCCTGGTGATAAAAGAATCTCCTCCCTTGTTTTTACAATATTGCCACAGCGTATCATAGTAATACGACTACTTAAATACATTTCAGATACGTATTACCTGTTTACCCGTGATGTTCGTTTACCTTTGCTCGCTCTCGCTTTGATTGACTACCACTGTTGCCGCCTTGAACCTTGTGTTGGTGGTTTAATTTCGTATGACCGTGTCATTTCTTTTTTCTTTCTTTTTTGCTCGCCTCGTTTCGTTCCTCTCGAAGTTTCTCTGTGTATTAGTTCTGTATTTTTATCAGCAGATTTCATATAACATAGTAAAAGGCACTTGCTTGGTCTGAATATAAGTATAGATGACGCGTACAGTTACGCAGAAAGGCCGCGGCAAAGCCACTGTGGGCAAACAGATCCAAATCGACCACGTACGTTCAGCACGCGCGCCTAATTTTTACTGCTTGCCCCCTCTTGCCCCCTCTTGCCCCTCGTCGTGCTCGCCGTCTTCAAACTTTTCCTCGTTCCCTATTCAACTTCAAAATGAGCAGCCCGGTAACGAACCTCGTTATCTCCCTAGGTGCTATGCAACGTACGTCTTTCTTGTTCAATTGATCTTCAATAGTGGTTAATGGTCTTTTTCCGTTCAAAATTTGTTTAGTGGCGCGAAAGATCCCATTCGAGGATCCTGACGTTTTGAACTATGTGCGCATCGGGTATGTTGCGACTCAGCTAGTCATCCTAGCTGTGTATTACTATGTGTCCATGACGGTACGTGGTAGCTTTTTTGTTTTATGGGTTTAAGAACTGAGACTTTGGTTGTAACAGGTGAGGAAAAAGAACGACCAGACTGTGCTCAAGTATGGTGGGTAGCACGTTTACATGTATGGACATTAAATGTAGGAAGGCTAATGCTTGTGGAATTTGATTGGACAGTCGAGCCTCCAAGTCCTATGGTGCGTATGCTGTATCCTTCTTGCCGCGCCGCTTTTTTATCTGACGTAGCACCTAACAGGCCCCTCAAGAACAAGGAAAACTTGTTACGACGACTGTGAGAGATTACGACCTCGCTGAGGTTTCAAAACTTGTACGTCGTATGCTCGTTGGATTTTTCTGCTTTCTACTTCTACGTCACCGCACACTCCTACTTCATTTTGTTTCGACCAAGACGTGCTACTGATACTACTTGTTGCTCTAGCTTCGCTCAGTATACATCGGCATCGCTATGATGGGCTTCCTTCACGGATACATGAAGTTCACCCAACCCCTCTTCATCCAATCTCTCATGGGTATTAAGGGTCTGTTTGACGCCAAACCCATCGCTATTCATATTCTTGGAAAACCCGCCGAGGGCGATCTTAAGCGCCCATTCAAAGCTCCTGCTGGCATGTTTGGTCAGTCTGAACATTTTTTACTGGCGTCATCCTCAATGCTCACACTTTCTTCCTTTCCGTAGGTGCTACAGGTCCTCAGACAGATAATGCGGCTATTTCGGAGGCGGAGAAGAAGGTCGGGGCTAAGAAAGACGATTGAACACTCTTGTATTTCCTTGGTTGGGTCGTTGGGGCGGACCTATTGATACGAGTAATATAGTAGACTGCGATGCAGTGTATTGTCGGCGGAGCCAAAACCTATTCACTTATCTTCGTTCCTGGTGGCAGGATTCAACAAACGCTTTTGGCTCGAAAGCTCATACTTTGAGGTCTGTGCTCTTATCTTCCTCACGTCCAATGGCGCGTTCTTGCAATGGTTCAGTGTGCACAGTGGAATGGCAGGGAATGGCAGTGAACGCGTGTTCGAGCTGAACAGAAGTTGATCTCTGGAGTGCTCTTCCTGAAATAAATATGCTTCAGCGTATATTCTTCGACGTTCGCCGCGCGCGACTGACGACGACGAGCGCAAGAGACTCAGCAGATCAGCTCGAAATGATGATGTGTAGAGCAGCAGGCGGTATTGAAATTCTTTGTACATTGCTATAATACAAGGCTGAACAATTAACAAAATAAAGATATGAAATAAAGATAGCATATTTATACAACTCTTCGATGAGGGTGATGACTAAGAAGTACAGACTTCGTTTCTCCATGTACCAATTTTGGACTGGAGCTCTTTGCGCTCGGCCGCCTCCTTCTCCTCACGACGTTTCTGTACCAAGGCCTTGAGCTCTTCCGGTGGCATGAACATATAAGGGCCCAATGCGATAGCATCCCAAGAACTCCAAGCATCACGGTCGTGATGACGCTCGCGCCGCTCCCTTCGATCCTTATCCTGACGTCTCCTATGGTCTTGATGTTGAGCCGCAGGGTCAGTTTCGGGGCATAGAGGGCTTGTGAAGTCAGAATAAAAGATGTCCCGCCACGCACCACGGGGGCCGTCCTTGTCTATCATACCAAAGTGTTTGAGCACGGCCGAGCCATAGACAGCATCGAAAAGGACATCAGGTGGCCAATGAGCAAGATTTGGAGGAAGCAGGTGAGCAAGTCAAGAGCAAGTCAAGAGCAAGTTGACGCGGGGGTCCGGGAGACGGAGAACACCCAGTCCGCTGGGAGGTAGAATCTACCGTAGAATCTCGGGTAGAATTCACAAACAAAAACAAAGCGTCCAGCGGGCCGAATTGGGGGAAGGTCTAAGTAAACAAAGACATACAGTACAGAGCAAAGCACCATTTACCAGCTATTTGAGCACCCCGGTCGTCTAAGCGTTTTCACTCAACTCACTCACATTCTCTGCAAGAGGGAGCTCACTCAAAGATATAATAAGAACGATAAACTTAAGTCCTATGAAGCGTAGCGTTGAGGAATGATTAGGCTCACGTGCAGGCTCAGCCCGTCTGCCGCGTCAAGCACTGCCACAACTAAGTATCTTTCATTGATTTCGAAATGTTTTTTTAATTTTTTTGCATAGTACATACTTTCAGTGAGGACACCATTCATTGAGGATGCTTCAAGGCTCTCAGCTCTAAGTATTATTCATGCTTTAAATTTTTATCTTACTGGAAATTCTTGCATGCCAGTCCGAAGTGGTTTTTTTTTTAAAAAAAAAGGGAAAGAAAAAAAATTATCCAACATTCCAACATGGGACTGTTCCCCCGTTTCGGAAGGCCCCAGAAGCCACGTGAAGGGGCTGAGTCCAGCTGATGAAGTAATCAAGTCTACAGGAAATTCTATGGTAGATTCTATGGTCCAGCCGACTCGGACTTCTGGGGAGATGTCACAGCGAGTGTGCTTACATAACTGCGCTAGCGCTCACTGTGAACCATCAGGCGCTTATTTATCTTGTCCTCTTGTCGTTGCTCCAATTCATCGAATAAACGAGGCCTTTGTGTTATGATATTATCCAGTGGAGAACCATACCTTAAACACGTCCAAGCACTTATTTCTTCTTCAACGGTTCATTAAATTCAAGCAATACTTCCTCCTTTCCAGAAAATTTCAACCATAGCAGTCTTGTTATGAAGGCAGTCTCAAGTCAAGGTCGTAGGAGGAAGGAGTGGAGTCATTTTGATACCATTATAAAGCCAGAAAGCTTAGCGGCGGTCACTGGAGAGTAGATTAAGAGGGGTCGTCTGGTTATTGCAATGTCTGAAGCGGCATGGGACGAGAGTTTTCAAAATTATCGGAGTCAAGGCTGCGATGAGTTATTTTCTTGATCAACCTTTGTGAGTCGTGGCTGCCCCTCGTACATACCTATTCATCTCCCTCTGCGTTTTTGGTTCCTTTTGGTATCGAAATCCTGTCAATCACATATGGCCATTGCAGGACTCTGGCTGTGGCCATCTCCACCCGCTTGTATCTGTCCAATGTGCAGTGGAGCGTTCAAATCTTGACGCGTTTTCGTCTACTACAGCTTCCGCTCCTATTTCTGTATCTGGAAACTTGAAGGAATTTCTTCGTGACCTAAGGCATGAGCCTGAGGCCTCGTCTTACCCTATCCTCGCATGCGACTGTATGTCCCTCGAAACCCCTTTCCCCTCTCTATCCTCCGAGCTCGAACCCAGTCCCATCAGCGGTTTCACTGATCTTGTACATCGTACCATGTACTACTGTTATCACAGGACTTATCCTCTCTTACCGAGACCACCAACGCCACACTAACTGGATAATGAACGACTTTCCTAACAGACACTGCTGGGGACTGCCGCTTTGCTTTCTTCACTGTATGTTCTGGTGGAGAGTGTCGCACATAGTGCTGATAATAAGACGACGGCGATGAAAATTGTGCTAGCACAGGGGTGGACGGTATCGGGGTTTCCGCCTGCGATCAGGCCATGTATGAGTTTTTGTGTTTTCTTTTCCAATCCTTTCAGCTTGGCTGATGATTTTATTATCAAGAATCTTAGTGAAGGCTGTATTTGCAGGACTAATGTATCATGCACTCGAGGCGTTTGCATTTCAAGCTCGAAAGGTGATCATCGATAATTCTTCAAAGACGTTCGAAACAGCGAGTGCCTCCCATCTGCCCTATCATTTGTTATTTTCCATGTTTCATACTTCCGTATCACAATACTGTATCCTCCTTGGCCAGATCCTCCCACCAGTGGATGCCCCTCTTTTCCCTTCCAATTCGTTATCGTTGTCAGACTTGCCCGTCATCGAATCCATTTTCCTCAGGTTGGTGGTTGTAGATAATGTTTTGATTACCCCTTACGAATACCGCATTGCCTTCTGTGAAGCGTGAGTTGACGATATTGATTGATGAAGTATTGGCAAATACACCCGGTGTGATAGTTATGTTTGAAGCTTTAGTAAACATGTTCTGCGCGGTAGCCATGTGTGAAGGGGAGTGCACATCACGTCCCTGGTGTTGATCCTCTGAGAGAATCCACGATCCTTTACCGTTAGTTGACTCTACCGCCAACGCGCCTTCTGTGAAGCTCGTTCCGGCGGAACCGACTGATGAAGCTTCAGCGAGTGTGCCCTGCATGGTGGTGCGTGAGGGGGGGTACACTGTGACGTCATGTCCCTGGTGTTGATCCTCTGCGAGGTTCTGCAGTCCATTACTGTTAGTTGACTCTGTTGTCTGTTCTGTTTCCTGCCCTGTGCGGTGCAAGTTAATATTCATTCTGGCTTCTGTCAACGGGCGGTGTTCTGATATGCAAGAGAATGAAATAAATGACCTGACATGCATGGGTCATAGGGTCGCTACTCACCAAGGGAGGAGCATTTTCTACAGCGACAGTCATCCAAACCACTCCCAGCGATGTGACTATTAGTGCCCTTGGCCTGACCGAGCACCTCAATCAGGTCAACGAGCAAATGTTGGAACCGAATAAGCCCATCATCCCGAGCGTTTAAGCTGGTGCAAATTTTTCCAAACCAGAATCGAAAACTCGCAGCCGCAGTGTCATCCGAAATCCATTTCGAAAGGAAATCAGAGTATCCCAAGCAACGGCTAGAGTCCTCAGTCGTATTTGTTTTGAGCATGACATCTGCAATGGCGGCTTCTTTGCTGACATTGATGGAAAGTGTGCGCGGGATGGATTTAAGGATATTTACCGTCGATCGGTCACCTCCGCATCTATGAGGTACACGGAAGGCGAAGCTGTGGGCAAAGAACTGTTCAAAGAGGAGCAGTGTGGATATGTAGTCGAATGAATCATCAGGATTCTGTCGGATCTCCTCGATCTCTCTGACTTGGATGTGGAGATCGTCGTTGTACATCTCCCATATCCACTGTTCCAGCTGCTCAGATGCATCTACAAGATATCCTCGGTATCTCTCAATGATATCCTCTAGCTCTCGACTTCGCTTGCGTTGATCGAGATAGAGGTTGCACAGAATAGTGAGGATTATGCCACCTAGACCACCGGCAGCTGCAATAATACTCCCCTCTATTGCGCTCACCATATCCTAGAAGATTGTCAACAGAAGAGTATCATACCTATCGTACGGCAAATGACGGAGCTACCCACTGGAAATTGACTAAAGCTGTCACAGAAGACCTGTAGGGTGGAGGCAAGAGATATAGCTGAGAAGAGAGCAAGAGGAGGGAATCCGACATACAGGCCCGTTTTATTTTTTTTCCCATTGGCTCCTCATTAACCCCAGGGTAGTTTCGAAGCTTGGCGCGTGGCACATTGAATTGAAATTTGGTCTACGTAAGACATGCACCGTGAAAGCTGTCTTATATCAAAAGCTATTCCAAATCCAAAGCTATTAAGCCTTATTGAGTTCAAACCATTACTCGAGGTATCTTACTGATCCATTTGGAGAACTTCGGTTGTGTTGAAAGGATCCAGGAACCGACAACATCGGAAGTTCTATACTGCCAAGGGCTTGTTGAAGAAGGAGTGTTGAGCAGGCCAAAACCTTATAATTGTATAAAAATAATGGTAATGACCATTCGTTCAAGGATATAAACTCAATGGAGCTTACCAGTTGCTTATGGAGGCGGATACTCACCAGTACTCACCATATGATACCAGTTTTGGCAGATCCCAAGAGGATCCGAATAATGTCTGAACACTTGGTTAGTCAGCCTGCATCTTCAGATGCAGGCAAGGGACGAATTCATTGTTCTGGAGGCCTGTCGTAGTACTTAATGGCAGGCAACACTAACGAAGATTGATCGGACAAGAGAGAACTTGCAAAACGTCTGATATTGAGACAGTAAGGCGTACACATATGAGATGAGAAAAGGATGATGGGAGTAAAGTATCAAGAAAGATGAGTCCCGTATCGAAGAGGGGAAGGAATATATAGAATCGGAGTGTTTGTATATGTAGAGGTACTGTGTGTGTCACGCAGGAATTATGTGATCGTTCTCGAGTGGTAAGCCAGCAGGCTTACACCCTCCCCCGCCCTGGAAAATCCACCACCTGACCTGACAATCCAATGGGGAGTGTATAGTAAGTATCGTAAACCACACCCGACCCCCTTGGGGCCATGCGCTAAACAGAGAAGAAAGTGAAAAGGGGCAACCTAACCCAAAACCAACTAACCGTCATGTGAACTTGAAGCCTTGCTAGTGATCCAACAGTCCAGTGCTGCGCAATTGTCAAGCTCAGTGCCCAGGCACCATTCGTCGGCCTCCGGTCCCCAGCCTTCCCATTGAACCAGGTACTGGTGTCCTCGGCCACGTCGTCATTCATCTAAGATCTTCTCTACTGTCCACTCTTCTGCCCTGTTACCTGTTACAATTGGCCCTGGCTCAGTTAGTTTACACGACGGAAACAAATCGTTATCGTTCTCATGGAAAGGGGCCAGTTCTGAAATGTGGAATGTGGGGAAGATATTCAAGTGCGATGGCAAACGAAGAGTGTATGCAGAGTATTCTGGGTGGCTGTCAATAACCTTGTAAGGACCATTGAATCTGGGGAAAAACTTAGTGGCTCGTTTCTCGCCCTTCCTCTTAAACTCTCTCTTCTGATGACGAGTCGAGAGCATAATGTGGTCCCTGACCTTGTACTCAGGTTCCTCACTGTGTCGTTTATTGTATGAGCATGCTTGTTCGATTTTAGCCAACAGTAGATTGTCTTGTGCCTCCAGCACGTCCAATTGTAACTGCTTTATAAACTCGTGCACAGTCCAGTCTGCCTCAGTCACTTCTTGAGGTAAGTCTGGGCACAGCAGAGGGATCAGTCTTGGGGAGAAACCACTTTTCAGTTGAAACCCTGAGAAGCTAGTAGAAGAGTTCACCAAATTCATTAACTCAAACTGGATACATGGTAACACACACTTCTACCCTTTCTGGTTATGAGAGATGTGATAACACAGCATCTGCACCATGGTCTTGTTTGTGCACTTGCTTGACCCATCTGTCTGTGGGTGATAAGAGGTTGACATCTTGAGTTTTACACTAGAGAGGCAGTGTAATGCCTTCCAGAAAGCTGACAGCCACAGGTGGTCTCGGTCCGAGATCAACTCCTTCAGCAGCCCGTTCTCACAAAACCAATGTTTGAAAAAGAGGGCAGCAGCTTCCTTGGCTGTGAGTGAAGTCTTGCAGGGTATAATGCGAATGTCTGCACCCAATCAATTGGTCATGGTCAAAATACAGTCAAATCCTTTGTCAGTCGGGAGTGGGTCTACAAAGTCCAATGCCACTGAGGAGAAACATTGGTCAGGTACAGGCAGGGGGTGAAGAGGACCAGGTTTCTGAGTCATGGGCGACTTATTTCGTTGACAATCTCTACATGCCAGGATATATGCACCCTCTAGGTCTCATCACATGTGGGGCCAATAATAGTCATTCCGTAAGGTGGTGTAACTCTTGTCAAAACTGAAGTGACCCAGGGAGTCGTGGGTGAGGCAAAACAGCATTTCCCAAATGGTTCCTACACACGGTATAATAAGTCTGTTTCCTATGTACCATAAGCCTGATTCATTGGGGTTAGGGGGTTATTGGAGGCTAGTAGGGGTGGACTAGGGTCTGAGTCCTAGGGTAGGGGAGGGTCTGCATTGTAGGGCATGGTAGAGCTGTATAGGCACTTGCATCCCTCCTGGAGAGAATGGTGTGTGCATGGGCACTTGCATCCCTTCTGGAGGGAATGGTATGTGCATGGGCACTCACATCCCTCCTGGAGGGAATGGTGTGTGCATAGGCACTTGCATTCCTTCTAGAGGGAATAATGTGTGCATGTGCACTTGATGTCTGTTCACATCTCTCCTGAAGGGAATGATGTGTGCATGTGCACTTGATGTCTGTTTGCATCCCTCCTGGAGGGAATGATATGTGCATATGCACTGGATGTCTGTTCGCATCCCTCCTGGAGGGAATGGTGTGTGCATGGGCACTTGCATCCCTCCTGGAGGGAATGGTATGTGCATGGGCACTTGCATCTCTCGTGGAGGGAATGATGTGTGCATGTGCACTTGATGTCTATTTGCATCCCTCCTGGAGGGAATGATGTGTGCATGTGCACTGGATGTCTGTTTGCATCCCTCCTGGAGGGAATGATGTGTGCATGTGCACTGGATGTCTATTTGCATCCCTCCTGGAGGGAATGCTGTGTGCATGTGCACTTGATATCTGTTCACATCCCTCCTAGAGGGAATGATATATGCATGTGTGCTTGCATCTCTCCTAGAGGGAATGATGTATGCATATGTACTTACATCTCTCCTGGAGAGAAGTACATATGCATGTGCACTTGATATCTGTTCACATCTCTCTTGGAGGGAAGTACATATGCATGTGCACTTGATATCAGTCTGCATTCCTTCTAGAGAGAAGTACATATATGTGTGCACTTGCATCTCTCCTGGAGAGAAGTACTTATGCATGTGCACTTGCATTTCTTCTGAATTAGAGTAGTATTTTGCTATCTGTGGACTTGTTTTTGATTGTTTTGAACTGCCACTTTGCACACCATATCCTATGAGTGGTATGGACCCCTGGGAATTTTTTCAGCATTTTTTTGTATTTTCATATAGAAAAAGTGCTGCGTCTTGGCGAGTTTTTTGCATTTTCTGGCTGGATTATTGAGTATTTTGCACAGCCACTTCACACAGTGTATTCTATTAGTAGTGCACACCTGTGGGAATTTTTTCAGAATTTTCCGAATTTCAGGTTTTTATAGTATAGCATTGAGAATCATCTGTTGGGAGAGAAGCATATATGTGCGT
>RCHF01002180.1:0-38277 GCA_003987895.1 Neonothopanus nambi | reverse complement strand
ATTAAAGAAGCATTGTAATACACCTTACGAGGGGAGGGGAGGTCAACGGGCAGAAGGTATTATAAAACGGAGCGGGGAGGCATTATAATGAGAGTACGAGGGAATAATAATAAGGGATCAGTAGGGGAGGGAATTATAATAAACCTATAGTATTATAATATTACCCTCGTTGAAGGGACTGGTAGGGGAGGACATTATAATGAGGGATAAGTGTATAGTATTATAATATTACCCTCGTTGAAGGGGCTGGTAGGGGAGGGCATTATAATAGGCCCATAGTATTATAATGTAGTGCTGAAGGGACCAGTATGCGAGGGACGGGCTCATTATAATTCAGCTGGGCTGCTGCAAGGTATAGGGTATATTATAACACATATCACAAGGACTCTTTGCTAATACTATAGTGTCTTTACATGGACTCCTCTTCCTCGACACGTTGTCGCTTACTCTTGATACCCTGGACTGCAGCACCTCCTGGAAAGCTGGAACTCTGGGCTTTTCTTGCCGATATTCTATTAGCGTTTTTTGCCGCGTGTCTTCTGTGTTCTTCTCTGGATGTTGATCGGGCACCATGTTCTGTTTACGGCACCCTCATCTGTTAGTCAGTGTATGTTTTCGTACTTAGGGTGCTTTCTTGAGTGTGTTTTTCCAAGATATCCTTCTTCCCCCACTCATCATCATATCCTTGTCGATATTTATCATTAGAGCCCGAGATGGTAGGGCTCATTTCACCAACTGATTTAGTCTCTCATTTACTTCTTATTCTTATTGCCCTCTCATGTGTGTTGATCTGGCGCGAGGAAAAACGTCGACGCCAGCAACTCCCTCCTGGTCCAAAAGGGCTTCCTTTCCTTGGAAATGCCTTGGACATACCCACTGAGCAGCCTTGGCTCAAATACGTACAATGGGGGAAACAATTCGGTACGAACCTTATCGTCGGCATCATCTCTTAACATTCGATGTATTCACTCTGCATTCAGGCGATGTGGTTTATTTATCAGCCTTAGGGCAACCTATGCTTATTCTTAACTCCGCCAAAGCCGTCTTCGATCTCCTCGACCGCCGTAGCGCAAACTATTCCGATCGTCCCCATATTGTGATGGCCGGAGAGTTGTATGTATCATATTATTCAGTCTCTAATCATATTGAGTATCCCGCTAAAGGCTTCTTTCTTACTCAGAGCTGGATACGGTGATTGCCCTCCGCTATGTGCATACGGGCCTCAACACCGGGAGTACCGTAAACTCCTCGCCGAAATTTTGACCCCTCGTCGAATTCAGGAATGGCAGCCTCTCGAAGAGGAACATGTCCATGAGTTCGTATCCCGTCTCATGCAAACTCCGGAGAAGTTCCTCGACCACATCAGGAGGTAAGTGAAATACAGTAGCTGTTCAGAGCCCTCACTGATATATTCATGCATTCAGGACCATTGCTTGCATTATCTTTGAGATCTCGCACGGCCACCTTGTCGCTGAAGAGAATGATCCTTTGCTGCAGATCGCAGAGCAAGGTGACCACGACTTCTCCGAGCTCATCATTCCCGGCGCTTTCCTTGTCGATTCTTTCCCAATCCGTTAGTTGCTCCGCATTTTCCTCTTTTCTCTGCTTATGAAGTACATTAGTTCGTCACGTACCTGACTGGACCGGCATTCCTTTCAAGAAACAAGCCAAGGAATATCGTAAGACTATGGAAAAGATGCGTGACATGCCGTATGAGTATGTCAAGGATCAAGTGGTGGGTGCAGAACCAACAGAATAATTGATGACCTTTAATTGGTTGAATATTTTAGGCCAGGGGTGTCGCACGTCCTTCATTCACTGCCAGTCTGATCGAGCGCAAGGACAAGCCAACACCGGAGGAAGAATATACCTACAAGTGGGCTTCTACGGGTCTCTACTCAGGTACTATTGACTTTCTACTTTCCCGACTACGCCTAGTATTGATCATGAATAATTTCTAGCCGGTGCCGATACAGTAAGTCCTTAATAAGCCTGAAGTCGATTCAGAGCAGGCAACGGCATTCTAATGCTTTGCCCATCTTTCAGTCTGTTTCTGCCCTCGGAGCTTTCTTCCTGGCCATGGCCCAGAATCCTGAAGTACAACGCAAGGCTCAAGAGGAAATCGACGCTGTTATCGGGAACAAACGTCTACCTACCTTCCACGACCGTCCTAGCCTTCCCTATGTCAACGCCATCATCAAAGAAATCTACCGACACAACCCTGTCGCACCGTTCGCCATCCCTCACCGTGTTATGGAAGATGATATCTATAGGGGCTGGAAGATTCCGAAAGGCACTGTCGTGGTTCCTAACAGCTGGTATGTTGTCGTATTGCCGCGGTATTGTTAGATATAATCATTTATTTAATGTGATCTTCTTTGCAGGGGTATCCTTCACGATCCTGAAATGTATCCCTCCCCTGAGAAATTCATGCCGGAGAGATACTTGACTTTGGATGCAAAGGAACGTGAGGCTAGAAACATCAACCCGGACCCCAGCAAGTTTGCTTTCGGATATGGACGACGGTATGCTTTCTTTCATTATCCTACAACTGGGATACTCATTCTCCATTCCTTCAAAGTGCCTGTCCCGGTGAGATGCTTGCAGATAACACCATTTACCTTGCCATCGTGACCACTCTTGCTGTCTGCGACATTGGTGCACTCACTTCTGAGGTTCCAAAATTCGGCTCTGGTGCCATAAGGTGAAAATGAATTCATTTTCAAGGCCTATAATAATGTCGCTAATTAATATCGGGTCGACAGTCACCCTGAACCATTCAAATGCCCGATTACTCCTCGATCCGCGCAAGCCGTAGAGCTTGTTACGAGACAGTGATCGAGCTGTGGACAATTTACAGATACATATCTGATATCCGTTGACGGATACTTGGACCTTGTCGATATGTTCGTTTCTGGTTATTTACCGTGCGATCCCCCCTTTACCACCCTGGAGTACTGAGTACTGCTTTCTACTATTAGTAAATAGTATATACCTCACAACATCAATGGACGGTTTTCCCTACATACACATGTGTTACCTTTGAACGAAGAGTTTCGCAGTCTTTCAACGGTCCAAATGCCGATAGTCCCGACAGGCTCGGCGATTCGGACTGCGCTGAGCGAGCGCAGCTGCAGTGAGCCGGCCCTGAACTGATCATTACGTGTCGACTCACGCGACCGGTCCGTCGTCAGTCGTCAATCTCCCCTTTCAAGTTTTTTGTTTTCGCGCACAATTGACCGACTCGCAAGATCTCAGAGTACCCAGGTCAAGAGGTACAAAACCCCCTGCATCGATCTAATCATTATTGTTGTGTAATTGTCTGAATGTACGTGGTTCCATTTTGCTCCTATAGTTCTTTTCTTTGCAGTTTCCTGATTCTGCTTCCAAAGACTCATTGTCAAAGCCTGTGACATCTCTTTTGTTTGACGAAGGTCTTTTTCTTGTATAAAGAATACGTTGGTCTGAAGAGATGCGGTACTATCGAGACCCATTTTCTCTCTTCCTCTCTCATCCTTTTTAATACAACCTTTTATTTATGATGCCAGAAGCTTTCGGGGTAGATCCCTCCACTGCCATTGATCGTACCGAAGATGAATACTTTCGGGATCGCAGCAACCCTGTGGTTCAGGACTTGGAGGATGCGTTGACACGTAACCCTACCATTCGTATCCAGGAGGAACATCGCTTGGACGAGTTACTTTGGATAGGTTAGTCTTTGCGCTGACTCATCGTCTCTTCATGATCACTGAACGTGACTGGACTCGATATTCATAGCCTTGCAGGTCATTTTATTTCATGAAGTTCAACGCGGGACGTGTATGCCCTTCAAGGGTAAAACCTTCTGGCCTGAACGACTACCTCACTGGTTCACGACCTTCATTCCTCTTGCCCAAATCTTGCGAAGCACGTATAATCCACATTTGGCGGTCTCCAATGTCCTGATATCATCCAAGAGACGGGATATCGAGCGCGTACTCATATTTGGTCAGCCCAATTTCACTTAGAAATGTTCAAAATGCTCTCCGCTAACGTCTCACATTATCAGCCACAAATTATCTCACTAATCATGTCCCCGGACTCCAGTGCTCGCCTGAACTCGGCACAAAGAGTGTAGAGAAGTATGATCGTAACGTTCGAAGTGCATACAAGTTCTTGGAAGTTACGTTGCGTCCAGACACTCGTGACTCGAGAGCACCTCCTTCGAGTCTTCATAATACCGAGGAAACTCTAAAACTCATCGAAGATGGTATGTCCTATGGGTACTTCTATTTCGCACAAATTCTTAACGGCTCGATATTGGATAGCGACAAAAACTTTGTACCGATATATGGATAAAGAATACCAGACTGCAACACGGCCGACCCTACAGCTCCTGCGAGAGACATTGAATCTTGATTCCAACATGCAGCCCGTCCCTACCGGCAATATCTTCGAACTTTTTGTCGCAGGTAAGCTCTGGTATCCCGACCCAGTTGTAATAAAAGGACACATAGGGTTGCTAAAATCACTTTCTGCCCAGCCGCTCATCATATCAAAGCCCACGAAGAGCATTTTGGACGGCGTTATGAACGCTTCTCAAGAGTTGAGCTGTCTTATTCTGTTAAGAGGGAGAGGTTCGAATGCCGAACATACGAATAAAATATCAAATCTGTACTTTTAAATTCTCATTGGGTTGAGCTGGTCGGAGAGACTCTTTAAGTTCCTGGACATCTGTGTCACGATTGCGGATACGTAGATCAACAATTTCGCAGCAAATAGACTGCATCGCACAGAGTAAAAAACCGACATTAAAAGCAAGCATATTCGTGAGTATGTCAAACGAGCGACACGATACTAAAATGAAAACATAGTAAAATAAATATATAGCTCCTAGTCGAAGGCATGGCCACAGAAACCGGACAGGACTCCGCACGGCCTCCAGACATATGAGCTACCCTTTTCACGTCAAGACCAATAGCTGTCCTACAGAGCAACGAAAGCACCCATCATAGCTCCTCCAACGAGCGTAACAAAGCCAAGCGCAGTAGGGAACAAATCAAATGCAGCATGCGAACCAACAGCGCTATTCTTCGAAGTTGTTGCAGTCGAGCCCGAGCTTGAGGTGGCTTTTGTTCCGGAGGGAGTGCCAGTGGCTGCGGCGGTGGCCTGTCCAGCGGTGGTCGTGGCTTGACCGTGCCCTCCGCCCAAAGCCGAGCTAACAATTGCAGCCACGGAGCTGGATTCTTCTGGCGACAAGGCGGAGCCCGGGACGCCAATAAAGACAGTAACGACCTGCCCATTAGCTTCGGTGCTAAGTTGGGTCGTCACACTAGTATCTAAATAGCGAACATAAAATAGAAGAGATAGAAGAATGAGTGGCATTCAGTGTAGCAAAAAGACTCGATACTTACTAGCATACACCATCCCTGGGCCCACGAGCGCAAGCCATGAGGCAAGTAAAGCATTGGTAATGACGAAGGAAGGGGATACCATAGCGAAATATAGAAAGTAGATAAAACTGATAACTTGGAGCGAATTGTCTTAAGAAGAAGACAAGCAGAGAGAAAAGCAAGTGCTGAGCGCTGAGGACTCGCAAGAAGCAGAACCTTTTTTATACTGTCCTGGCTGAAGGTTCAAGCCGTTCATATCGCCTGATAATAAAGCTATACGAATAGAAGTGAACAGCCATAGAGACTTCTACGAAGTCCGGGATGCGCCAAGTGCATATCAAACTTCAGCGCTCAGCGCTCAGCATCTGCAGCACGGTCATTGTCGGCGTCGGGTAGAAGAACCTAAGTTCTCGTAGATGAAGTAATGTAATGACAGCTCCACATCTCCGCATTTCACTAACCTAGCTTCTGCTGTGATTCATGCTTACCCACCGCCTGTTTCGTACAATTCATTGGCAACTCATGCTTGATACCACATAAGCATCATCAGAGCAGGGCAACCCTCCATCTCCTTCAGCACACATTTCTCCTCCTCTTCTCCTACACGTCGATAATATCATCCATCCATCCAGTTCGTAGCTCCCATGATAGATCCAGCATTCACCAACAATGGCCTGGAGGCTGGAAGGCCGACTCGGAATTCTGCGTTTTTGATAGGTTCAACGAAGGGCACAGCGGGGGCGCCCCATCAGCTACTATTTTTCTGCCAGAGAGATTCTTTGAGCCCCTGGAGATCTGCATCACGACTGCGGATATGTAGATCGACAATTTCGTAGCAAATAGACTTGCATCACACAGAATAAAAAGCCGGCATTAAAAAGTAACTTGCATATTCGTATGTAAGTATGACAAACGAGCTACACAATACTAAAATGAAAACATAGTAAAATAAATATATAGCTCCTAGTCAAAAGAATGGCCACAGAAACCGGACGGGACTCCGCACGGCCTCCAAATATAGGAGCAATCCTTTTCACGTCAAGACCAGTAGGTGTCCTACAAAGCGACGAAAGCACCCATCATAGCTCCTCCAACGAGTGTAACAAAGCCGAGTCCAGTAGGGAACAAATCAAATGCAGCATGCAAACCAACAGCGCTATTCTGCGAAGTTGTTGTACTCGATTGAGAGCTTGAGGTAGCTTGCGTTCCAGAGCTGGTGCCGGTGGCTGCGGCGGTGGCCTGTCCAGCGGTGGTCGTGGCTTGACCGTTGGTTGGGCTAGCAGTACCAGCTAAAAGTTTCAAATTAAGATATTCAGTGAACCCAAACATGGGCCATACGCGGAGAGTGAAAGAAATCGAGCTCACTGAATGAGGGAAGGTCAGCAGTGAGTGATGATGCAACTGTAAGTAAACAGACAAGGAGTAATTGCATGTAATAAGACACCTGCTGAATGATATCTATTCAATGTATCATACCTGATAGTGCGCCAGTTGCTAAGGATAATGCGCCGCCAGTCCCTAAGGATAGTGCACCTGTCCCTGCGCCCAAAGCCGAGCTAACGATTGCAGCCACGGAGCTGGATTCTTCTGGCGACAAGGCGGAGCCCGGGACGCCAATAAAGACAGTAACGACCTGCCCATTAGCTTCGGTGCTAAGTTGTGTCGTCACACTAGTATCTAAATAGCGAACATAAAGTAGAAGATATAGAAGAATGAGTGGCATTCAGTGTAGCAAAAAAACTCGATACTTACTAGCATACACCATCCCTGGGCCCACGAGCGCGAGCCATAAGGCAAGTAAAGCATTGGTAATAACGAAGGAAGGGGATACCATAGCGAAATATAGGAAGTAGATAAAACTGATAACCTGAAGCGAATTGTCTTAGGGAGAAGACAAGCGGAGAGAAAAGCAAGTGCTGAGGATTCGCAAGAGGCAGAACCTCTTTTATACTGTCCTGGCTGAAGGTTCAAATCATTCATATCGCCTGACATTAGCGCTATATGAATAGAAGTGAACAGCCATAGAGATTTCTACGAAGTCCGGGACGCGCCAAGTGCATATCAAACTTCAGCGCTCAGCGCTCAGCATCTGCAGCACGGTCATTGTCGGCGTCAGGTAGAAGATCCTAAGTTCTCGTAGATGAAGTAATGCCTAGACTGTAACAAAAGCCCCACATTTTACTAACCTAGCGTCTGTGGAAATCCATGCCTACCACCGCCTGTTTCGTACAACTCATTGACAACTCATGCCTGATTTCAACATAAGGATCAGGTTACGTCATGAGAGCAGGGCAGCCCTCCATCCCCTTCAGCACACATTTCTCCTCCTCCTCTCCTACGCGTCGATGATATCATGCATCCAGTTCGTAGCCCCCATGTTAGCTCCAGCATTCACCAATAACGGCCTGGAGGCTGGGAGGCTGACTCGGTATTCCGCGTTTTTGAAAGGTTTGAAACAAAGGGAACAGCGGCGGAGCCTCGTCAGCTACAGTTCTTCTGAATCCCGCATAATTCGAGAAGCGTTGAACGTCGAGTTCTTGATTACGCTAGTGGGACGTGCTGAAAATGGAGGATCAAGGTTGTGGCTGGGTCAGTGGGTATCATTATCAAACATCGCCGTTATACTGTATTACGAATGCATTACCATTTCTGGCTTGTGAGTAATTCAACATCATTCAGAATCTCGCAATACTGCTTACCCAATTCACCAGTATCAGTCATTTTTGATTGAATTCTGAACTTGTTAGAATGTCGAATTCTCAGTACTAAGTTCAGAGTTGAGTTATTGCTATGAATAGTGTATGTAATAAGTCAGGGGCACAACTCCACTGTGAATGAAGCATTTCGACGCAGAATGACACAGTCCGAGTCCGACCACTGGCCGTTGCTAGGTCTATGCGGTGTAGATAGATATCTGAGTAGGGTATGTAGAGGCGCTGAACGGCGCTAGAATGGCGCTAGAACTCAACAACTCTTTTGCATGCAGAGACCTATAACTGATTCCTTTCTTGACTCTTGTGCACCGGAATTTTCTCGACTCAGAGTCGAGGTGAGCTCTTGCTTTGGCCACATCAACAAAAGAGCGTACTCTTATTCCCGAAGGCTGCGGTAAGGATCTAAGAAATCTATATCAAATGGCCCGTAGTTGAATGAGGAGAATTAACTTGTTGGAAACTAAAAATCTACAAAAGTGCGTGTCACTACATTAGTGGTATAGATCGTTGACAAGGCGGGTAATGTGAGTCCTTAATCAATCCTACGTCCAGACTGCAATAACACGACCGCTACGACACAGCACTCCAAAAGACCAAGCTGTATAGCAGTTGAATTTATTTCAAGCGTCGCAGAGTTATTGCCACGGGAGACCCGTGCATACAATTCTGGTGTGGTGGTCCCGTACGTGTAGAGCTATACCCAGAAAATGATTAGAATCGGTACGACGTGACAAGTACAGCAAAGGAATCGAACATACGCCGACATAATCCTTCTGAGGCACCCACACGAATGTTTTATCCCGGGCTTCCATGAATCGATAGCTAAAAAAAAAAGGAAAGAAATAACGTTAGATGGGATAGATTCAATCAAAGAAGAGACAAGTGACATACGATCGATCTTCAGATAAACGCAACCAAGACGAGGTGAGCTGCTTGCGAATGATGTTTCGAATTTCGACTATAGGACCAGGATTTTGTCTCCACTCAATGACAGCAATAGCTTTCCCATCGCGATCCTGGAGCAAGGTGAAATTCGCAGTAGGTGTATTATTCGAAACGCGAAAGTAGAGTTGAGATTGCGAGCCTAGAACTGTACAGTCCAGAATATCGGGGTTATAAGAGGTGAAATAAAACGTATGAATCGAGGGTGCTGAGGGTTGAGAGGAGAATGGAAGTGCACCGAAAATAGATGGTTGAGGTGCACTTCCGCTTCCGTTGTTCCACCCAGCTTGAGCGTAAGGATTCGTGATGTTCATCAGGTGAAAGAATTATAGACTGAGGAGAAGATCTTACTTGCAAAGTACCCTCATATATATCTTTCGTACTGTATTGGAGTATTCCACAGAGGGAGAAGTCATATCATACTGACTCAAAGTGAAAACAAGTTATGAGCCTCCTTCACTGAATTTCATGGTCCAGGCCAATGGAGAAAATTTGTAACTGAGTAGAGGCGATGAGCGAGGCAGGCCGTGAATGCAAGGACAGGTATACTCACCTGCGCGGTACATCGTCCCTTGGAGATAACAAGATTAACTTGTTCCTGTATAACCTTCTTCTTACCTTCCGGCCAACAAGCCATCCTATCACCCTTCTTTCGCGGTAACGCGGTGATTCGGGTTGTAAGGATTGAAAGCCGCCGATGTTCAACAACTTTTCAGGTTTCGCAGATTGAGACTCTTACTAGCGGAAATTTTGGAAGCCTGAAGATGGAAAACGACAATTGAATAAGTTTCGAAGACTCCGTGAGTGTACAAATTCAAAATACAGGGAACGCCGCCTGCAGGCGCAAAATTTTTTCCAGCTCGGCGCCCTTGGATGCAAACAACATCAAAGCTTGATTAGATAATCCACCGATCTACGCTACACCGCAATGATCTACTTCAACCAATGTCTCGATTCTACCTTCTACAGACGCTGAACTTCTAAGTAACATTAACGCTCGAATTGGTGTTATCGCACGTCGCTTCACTTCTATACTCAAGTATATCTCAAGACTCGAAGAACCTCCGCAAGCACTAGCAAACCACTAGTAAGTAGTAGTTACTACGTGTTGTGCTCCGATCAGGCTCGGATCCATTTTCAGTTCTCCTCCATCTTCAAACGCACACGACGATTCAGCGAAGATACTATGAATAGCATGGCTATACAATTTGCTCGGTAATCACCCGACGTCCAATGTTTCTAAATTTCAATACTAGCACGGCTAAATCTATTTAGCCGTGCTAGTAAGTTCAAGTCCCAATTTTCTTCGAAGACTGACTGGTCTTGATTCGAGGCTCTAGATTCGATATCACTAGCTTTAGCTCTGCTAAGTATAAGCGCTGCTTATTTTGAAAACTTTCTGAAAGCTTTACACTTCACCACGGGGGGTCTGGGACATCGTGTCCACGGCGCGCCGACGCTCATCCCTTGGATGTTACACTGAGACTCCGAGCATCTCCGAATACTTCGCGACTCTTACCGCCGTGCATTGAATTTCAAGTAAATGGCCCATTGGTGAGTTAATTCAACCACCTGTCTTGTCTGCTACCGACGATCACCTTTTTTTTTTGAATTAGCTTTTCATCGACCATGCGTCGTTGTTATGATTACCTCTTGACGCTCGTAAATCTTTCGAGGCATATTCCCAATTCTGAATGAATATATACGTACGTGTCCCTTAAAACAAATACAGCTTCCGCCACCACAGCACACGCCCTCATCCTCAACCTCATTAATGTGATGTTTTTACTTAAACGCCATGCAAACATGCGATTTTAAGCATAAACTGCCCTACAAGGTTTCCCGCATCCTCCGCTATCCTTTGTTGCGGCGATTACTTGATTCTAGCGGTGTCTGTGTAACGCTGTTCCCTGTCTACTACACTCTTTCTCCACAGTTGACACATAGGTGTTAAGCCTTAGATACTACCTCACAGGTGAGCTCACGTTGATCTATCCATTGGTAGATTGAATTGGTGAGCTGTTCCTTTCCACATAGACAGAAAGAATCGTAAGTAAGCCTCCGAGCTTTACTTAGTACCTCTGTACCGCTCGTGGCAAATAGTGGACATTTCCGCGGTCTATCTGGAGTCTGGTGTATATCTGGATTGGTTTAATGGTAGTAAGTAGAGCCATGGTGTTCCTCGGTGGCTACGCAAGGCAGAGATTTCACTATTAGACACGACACGTCATCAGGACTTTAAATAAAGGCGCGTCTGAACTGCGCGCCACTCTGTCACGGTTTCAGTTGAACTTATTGCGAAACCGGAATCGCGACAAATGGTCAAGTGGTGGCGGGCTTGATTGTGTCCGAAAGGCTTCTAGATGCGAGGTGGCGTGTTTTGTGTAACAATAGCACCCGCAAGTCGCAACAACATACCTATGTCCTTGGATGTAGCCATAGCGTAGCGCCTTGGCTATTTTTCAACGGGTCCGTTCTCTGAATTCACTATTCTCTACCCCTTTTCTAATTCTGTGAAATACATTCTTAGCACTCCTTCGCCACCGGGTTAGGCGTTTACCTTCAACTTTCTCCGAAAATCCCTTCTAAAGTTGAGTTCCGGTCGCAACTACAAGTTTCATCTATTTCTTCAGTCAAGAAACTATTCTCTTCTAATCAAGACTGTAGATCTCGTTGCACATTCCATTTCAGTCCCATCCCAGCCCCACCCCGTTCGTTTAGGCTCAGCGTCGTGCTTCGATAGTATATTCTCCAAGATCTTTACCATGACTCTTTCATTGCACTGACCGTCCTACCGAGGTTGCACCTGCACATGCCCTCATACTAAGCACAGTGTTCTTCGCTCATCTGTTGGTGTTCATGTCAACGAGACCTTTGTCCAAAAGCTCGCCCAAGTGTTAGCGTGACTATCACTACACTGGAGCCTGATCCTATCGTAGTACTCTTCAAGTTCGTTCTGATCCTCATCTTCTCAAAACATTTCGAGCGACTAATAACGTCGCGTCGCCGACGAGTGTTGTAGGGTCTCGCGTGACCGTCCTGACAGTGTCAACATCGTATGTGTCTATTTCACAGCATCAATATTTTTGCTATTGAATCCTCATCGACGCAGCCCACACTACCATCAAGCGATCCGCGGCGAACATTTGGCGCCTGTTTGACGCCTGTTTGACGCGCGGGATCCGGCCGTTTCTCCTCTCGTTTCTCCTCCTTGTTTCTCCTCCTCGTTCCTCCTCTGCGTTCCTCCTCCGCGTCCTCCTTCCATCTGGTCGAAGCTCTAAATGTCGCAGTTCGACAGAATCTACGGTATGGATGGATGTACACGATTCCGATCTTTTGGGGGGCTCGAGCTGACAAGTGATCCCCGCCTTCTCCATTTGGGCCTATTTATCTGATGAGGCTTCCAGTGGGCCCAGTCCAATACATACAGATCAAGACCGACTTCCTCGGGTGGAGAGGATACATATGAGCCTACAAGCTTCAATTCATTGTCAGCTCACTGCGACAACTCGGATATCGATGCAGTCTTGCAGGTGCCGACTGAGGATAAAAACTACTTGATCTGTCCAATGACAAGGCGTGCCGAAGAGCTTGAACAAACTACGCGTCGTGCGGCTCGTTCGGCAGAAGAAAAGGTGTGTATCACTGTATGTCCACGCAACCAGCAAACCTTAGTATGACACATCAATGACTCACCCGCTGAGAGGGACCCACAACCTCAGGGGTTTATAAGTTGCCACAACTTTGTTCCTTGCGCCTTTCAACGACACGATTACACTACGATCATGCAAACAGGACTCAACTTCGTCTACCACGGAAAAGATGGGCAGCCGGAAGAAACTTCGGCCGCTCGGGACATCGCTAGATCAATCCTCACGGATCCGATAGTAGTAGGTATCATACGCGAGTTACTCGACCCGGAGTCGATTCGTCGTGCTAAACGCCCTCGAAATGCGTACTTGCTGTTCTCAGCAGTCCAGTCCAGACGGGCCGACCTCTCCTGTATCAATGAGCAGAGGGGATCTCTTCCGGAGCGTTGGAAAGCTCTTTCTCCTGTGCAGAAAGAAGCGTGGTCCATCGCTGCGAAAGAGATTTCCGTCAAGTATAAAGAGTTAAGGGCTCGGACTTGCGGGATCTCGCAACAAGAATCCTCTTTGCTGGCTAAGGATGTGTCGTCTGTGCAAAGGAGTAGTATGGGGTATGCCACCAGTGTTGCCACATTTTCTCAAGCTCCAGTTTCGGGTAGGTGGCAACTCAAAACCAGTCATCTCTTCGTTCTTAGCTTATACTATCTAGCCATATCCACTTCCTTTGTGCCACCACAGGGTCTCAATCCCTCAAACGACACTTCCTCTGGTACCTCCAATGTAACCCAATTTCTTCACTCGAGTGATATCGACTATCACGCCCAAAACTGGCAAAATCAAACAAACTGTAAGGGTTCCGCCTCACATTGCTGCTTTGAGAACTCACCTAGACTGTGGCCTGCTGCTTCTCCCCGTCCTTTTAGATGCGCAATCTCCCTCTTCCTCCTCCTTTGCTCCAACTCAGAGCAACAGTGACTCTCGTACAGCGTGGGTCCGCGGGATCCAACCAAACGGATCCTCCTACATTGCATCTGGGAACGATGTGCAGTCGGCTACGGTCTTCCAAGGCCACCTTGAAGTATCTCCCGGATCGTCGTACGACACGTACACCACCTCCACCCCTACATCCCACCCGACCGCAAATCATGGCTCTTCCACCCACTCGCAGTGGCAGTGGCAATCTCAACCTCGACCTCAACTCGAATCCTGCTATTCTCATTCTTACCTTCACCCTTCTCACCCGTCCACTCAATCTGCAATCAACACCCCTACTCCCGTCACTATTGCCACTCCCCGCCCCATATCGTCGTCATCGTCGTCAACCGCATCGAACTCGATTTCGACACCAAATTCCGAAGACCAAGATTCGTTTCGGTGTTATTACGGTAGTTCACCGACTATCCCTGCATTTCTCTTCGATTTACCCCGCTTTAAGCATCTCAAACCAGACGTCGTTCATCCTAACATGCCACCATACAAATCATGCTTTCTTGCCGCGATGATTGAATTCGCGAACGCGAGAGATCGCATAGAGGTATGAAAAGGATGGCGATCATGGCGGAGGACTCGGAGGAGTGAATATGAACTTTGTATGTTCATGAACGGAAGGGAAGAAAATCAGAATGGGTGTCGTATCCCACCCGTTTTATGCATCCGATTTCCACGTTCTTTATTCTTTTTATATCTTTCTCGGTTCTTTCTGATCCTTTTGCTATCTTTCTTCTGGACTCGGAACTCGGAATTTTTATACCTTCGATATGATACCTCATTCTTGATACCCCGTCCTCGATACCACTTCCGCTTTAAACTCAGGAAGTTGTCGTTCATGGATGGTTACCTTGTACTTTTTTCAAAAGCTACGCATGTATATGCTGCACCCTTTTCCACGGTCTCCTCTACCTGTCCCTTAGCTATGTACCACATCTTTGTTTCCCTTTATCTCGCTTCCTTCGTTCAGGCCAGGCGCTACTTGACACGCACAGCCCGCTTCGTTACCTTGTTCCTGTTCCGTACTGCTTATACTATGTAAACCTCGTGTATTCGTAGTATTCCCATACTTTGTTCCGGATATGGATAGTGGACACAGGCAATCGCTGTTCCTTACTCTAAATCACAGATGGCACAGCGGAAGAGTTGTCAGAGAAACTCAAAGTCCAGTTTATCAAGTACTACCCACCTGTAGTTCTCTAGATCCAGGACCCAAATTCAATAGGATCCCAGTAAGTACGATCCAAGCCCGAGGATGGAAAAAGCCGACGGAGCTTGAAAGACATTGCACGGCATCTCGGAAGTGTTGAATTTATTCTGTAAGTGGATTCTATAGTCGTTCGACTGTACTCCGAGACTTAGCCTCAGATTGACCTGCTTGTCGTCGACATGGGACGATTACTTGACGCTTAGCACACCACTGCGACATAGGAGTGAATATATACACCGACTAATAAACGGCTTTTCAATATACATCTGGGACCTTCCGACGTATGTCCCCCAAATGTCCCCATGGCCAGGTTTTCTAATATGGAGGTCTTTCACCCGAAAGAAAATCGCGATTGAGGGTGACTCGAAGTGAGTATTTGCTGATTTGGCCAGTTATTTTCAATTTCCTCTAACTCAAACTTTGAGTTATCATTATAACATGATTTCCTTACGTCTCCTGGGCCTCGTTTGAGGGCGGCTATAGAGGAGAACGGGGAGCGGGGAGGGAAGAGCGCACGCCGCAAGGAGCGCTTTCGAGGCGCTATCCGGTGAACGGCTTTCTTTTATAACCGGCTCCCGGCTCACATTGGCGCGCGCTTACTTGTTAGCGCCCGGCGAGCGCTGTATTGCTCAAATACCACTTCCATTCTGCACTAACAATATTTACATAATTTCGTAGATAACGACGGTCATCAGGCGAATGGTGCGGCCTCGCTAATTGTCGCTTTCTAGGTTCGACTTAGACGTCGATTCTTAATTCTTGAAGCTTGGAGGGCAACTCCCAGTTTTCTCTATTCCTTGCGGGTCTTTGTTGGTGGGCGCAATCTTCAGAGTAATCATGTACAGCACGTTTGGAGCACCACTCCTCCGCGGCAAATACTTCTCCGCTTGAGGGTTCTTCCAACGCCTTTCGCTCATACGTACGCAACCGGATCTGAGTCCTTTCGGGGGATATGATTTACGGTCCGTTGCGATAACAAGGGAGGTTACTTCGCTCGCACGATAATCTCCCGGCGGGCGGGGGTTACACTGGGTTACACGTATATAAGGCAAGAAGACAGGAGAAGACCTAAGAAGACTCACTCCGGGCTGTTTGCCCCGGCTAGTATGGTACCTGGCGCGTTCTCTTTGGCTGCCTTGGATAACACGACGCATAATAACACATCGAGAGCTCCGGATCAGGTACGAGGCAGGTACGTACGTACCATACACATTATTTCCCATTCCAGAACGAACAGATTTAAGAGTTCCTCTTGTGATGCTTCCTGGACCTGGCTGTTTTCATACGATGTAACTTTTTCATTATAGACCACCCTTTAATGATGATCGTCGTGACATGATATTCGCCATCCGAGGACCAAGTATTCTTACTTACCTGATTAAAAACACATGGATGAAGGACCTGGGCCTTGCAAAGCCTTCGAACTGTTCATTCACGGCCCTGAGCTTAAGCCCCCTAAAATATTTATGCCTATGTATTGTATGTATGCACCTTAGTTTCACGCGCTTGTCCGAGTCGGCGGCACTGGTCTGACTCCCTAAGCTAACTCTGATACACTCAGGTCAACATTCGCATCAAAATGCACATACAGTAATCGTTTCCTTCTCATTCAAGAGGATAGCATTCATACCCTCCAGCCATAACGGACCTGTCCGCCTCCGGACCCATGACTGATCCCGCGGAGCTCCGGTGTCGGTTTCACAGGTGTGGGACACTGTACACCGGTACTTATGCACTCCTTAACAGTCAGGCGGTATTGAGAAGGACATGGATATCCTGGTTCGGATGCTTACTTGGCAGTCATGCCATGAATCTCACAGCTTTTATTCAGGCTGTACTCATCTGCATAGCATTTTTATCAGTACATTTTCGAGCCCGACGATGATGAACCTGTAAAACTACATAGTGTCAACTGGCACAATATCACATGCCTGTCGTAGTGCTACACATAGCATACTTGCTGAGCTTGAAGGCACACTTAGTTCTAGATAAAATCATCATTTTAAAGCCCAGTTGCATAGCCAAAGTTTTTCAGAATGATTCATGGTTTTCACCTCAGTCCAGCCTTAGTCGACAGCCCAGGGCAAGGTGTCCATCATTCCCACGGTACCAAATCGGGTTTTAAACCTTACTTACACGTGGATAGCAGCGGTTTACGAGATGACTGCTGTTGAGCTTTCCTACCTTTTACTGTTTCTCAGAGTCACTGCCCATGCTTTACGCCACATACTCATTCTACCCGTGTAGTATGAAGAGAACTAGAAATGTAAGTAGCAGCCTCGTCTGCTGTTCCTTACTCTAACTTCGGCAACCGCGGTTTTAGGTCGGGTTCTGTTACAGTGTCTGCATGTTTTTTCTCGGAATTTAGCGCCATAATACATCTTGAGGATTGTTCTCGCACGCCATGGGTTGTGGGAAATGCCCTTCCCTGTGCTGTCATTTCACTTGATGAGGCGAAGAGGGGATTCTGATACCTGAAATCACTCAGATCTTTTGTCGAAGACAGAGATCATTCAATTCAAGGAGCTTTTGTCATTCCTGAGAGAAGAGAAGGGAAGGACATCTGAATGTCGGAATTTAAGGGTCCAGGAGCTGTGGCGGTAAGATCTCGAAGCGATTCGCATGAATTGAAGGTGCGCCTTTTTGTTGTTTCGAGAGCCACAACTGATAGTCACGTTAAGTGAGACAGTGATCTTTATCTGACTTGAAAGACAAAAAACATGTGTGTGGTTGGTGGGACATACATTTACACTGCCTGTTTACGACATTGATTCCTGATTCCGAGGCCGAATTACCCATTTCACGATTTCTGGACTCCGGAAGCCTCGAGTTATCTTTGGAATTACGTCCTTAAGCTCAAGTTCCATTCATCAACTTGAAAAATACATCATACAACTTCTACTGTACACCCTGAACAGCTACAAGTACTGTTCAACAATTTCTTGGATGACTCAATGGTATGTGCTGACAGTGATTATAATCATTCAAGCCACCGAGCCTCTACAGCTAGATGGGTTACCACAGGTATAGCTGTAATCATTACCTCAATCAGGTCTATACTTACCCGCAGTGATAGATGGCACTCGTGATATGCCACTCTTTACGGGAAACCCAGAAGCGGCAAATAGCGACCCCTTCCCCGCTTCGAAAAGAAAACCTGAAGAGGTTACGAATTCTTCGGCGTTTGAAAATCCGGTGTTAACGGGAAGGGACGCCTCGAGTGCGGACCTTCAAGTTTTCTCATGGAGCATGTCGAAAGAATGATATTATTCTAACGTTTTGCCTCAATTCAAGGGTGCTGAACGCTGTTACATACCATACTCTATGTCCCGGCCGGCGGGACCTCGGTTGTTGGATACTTAAACCTTGACGTATGGACATACGAATTCCTCCCTCCTTTCCCTTGGACTGACATTCAGACTGTTGTGGTCTTTTATACTGCTGTCGCTGCTGCGACCTACCCAACCCTCTGCTGCGCTCGCATATCTCCTCCATGATCATGTCCGATATCGAAAAGTATTCAATCAATCCTCCTCGACAATCCACGAGTTCTCCTACTCTTGAGCAATCTGAGCTCGGCCACGACACCTACCGGAATCGGGATAGCATTACGACCTATGCCAGTCACGTCCCTCTCAATCTGAAACTCGACTCGGAGTTTTCAGATCGCAATGCCAGCGATCACTCTGAAGCTCGGGATCGAGTGTCCAACGTTGACTCAGGGCACGATGTCGAACGGGGACCGCGCGCAAAAGCCTACTTGACCATCTTGGGAGCATTCCTCGCGTTGTTCTGCACGTTTGGTCAAATTAACGCGTTTGGATCGTTCCAGACGTGGTACGCTACGCATCAGCTGGAACAGTTCTCTCCGTCGACGATCTCATGGATCGGGTCGTTACAACTCTGGGTGTTCTTTGTCTCGGTAAAGTCCTTATTTCATTTCCAGTACCTTGGGTCACTTGCTCAACTCCATACGGGATGGCTTGTACGTTTGCGCTTTATAGGGCGGCCCAATCGGTTACTTGTTCGATTTGTATGGTCCGAGGTGGTTGATGCTAGTTGGAATGATTTGTTATGTGTTCAGTATTATGATGACAAGTATCTCGACACAGTACTATCAGTACATCCTGTCGCAGGGTATCTTGTTTGGAATAGGGGTTGGTTTACTGTACGTTGCTCAGTTAACTCTTTTTACCTTCAGTATTGAATTGCAATGTCTGTTTTACTCAGATTTTACCCATCCCTCTCCTGCATATCGACCCACTTCAACAAATACCGGGCTACGGCTCTTGGAATAGCAATGGCTGGCTCTGGTCTAGGTTCGTTTCAATTTCTTTTACCTTCCCAGCGAACCTTCACTCCACTCCACCCCAACTTTGCCACCTAACCGGAAATGACATGTGCACTGACGCAAACACTGTCGCTTCTGGTTTCATGGCAGGTGGACTCGTGTTCCCTATCATGCTTCAGAGTCTTTTTGATCGTATTGGATTCGGCTGGACTGTGCGCGTGTCTGGGCTTATTTGTTTTCTGCTATGCGGCATCGCGGTGTTCACTGTTAATGTGAACGATGCTGCTAGTGGATTACTCGGAACTTCGCGAAGGACTGGCAGAGAAGGAGGCGAGCCGTCACAGTTGGCGAAGAGGTCGTGTGGTGGATTGGTGGAGATATTCAAAGACTCGAGATTCGTATTGTTATGTATCGGTGGAAGCTTTGTAGCCCTGGGTAAGTATTTTTGAAACCTTCTCACTCCATTTCATGAATTCTTCTTCTCTGGAGTTCTTCGATTCATCACATCCTCGGAGTTGTTCAAAAATGCGATGTAACCTAACTGACTGTTTCGAACGTAAACTGCAGGCTGCTTCATCCCATACTTCTACATCGCAGACTACGCCCAATTCACCCTTTCTCTAACGCCTCACACTTCGTTCCTCGTGTTGGCGGCCATGAACGGCGGAAGTATCCCAGGTCGAATCCTGCCCCCAATCCTCTCAGACACGATCGGTCGATTCAACCTCCTCTTCCCAGCCTCATTACTTTCCTCCATCCTCATCCTCGCATGTTGGCTCAACACCAAAACGTTCACATCCATCATGGTTTTCTCCGTCCTCTACGGATTTCTCTCGGGTGCTTTCATTTCAGCTGTCACGCCATGTGTTGCGCAGATATCGGATATCAAGGAGATTGGGAAGAGGATTGGGTTGTTGTATAGTGCAATCTCATTTCCGTGAGTCTTTTTAAGACTTTTCTGACAGAAAAATGGAAAGTTGATTCTGTATGGGGTGCAGGGCTCTAGTAGGCGGTCCTGTAGCGGGAGCACTTCTCGTTCTTGACAATGGATCGTATAGGGCAATGATCATATTCTCTGGAACTACGGTACTCGTCGGTTCTCTCTTCATTTTCGCTACGAAAATGTTGATTGATCCACGGATATTCGCTCGGGTCTGATCACTCCCTCGGTGGTCTTGGTCGAGGTATTGCCACGATTGGCTGGCTGGCCGGACCAGCTCAATAAATTGACGCAAAAGTAATCCATCCCTCCTACAAAACACAATGCCCAATGCCCGACAAAAAGTCGAACGAGCCGTGGAATGACATGGACACGATGAATTATGATGATGATGCAATAGACGCTATATACGATGGTTGATGATGATTATTGATGATACCTTCATACCTAGCCCACTACCTACAACCTACTTACAAACTACACCCCACGCCTACCCCTACCGCTACGACCTTCCGAAAACAGGCAATCAGGAAATCGAAAAGGAACTTTCTTGGTTTTGGTCCTCGGTTCACATGTCACCTCGAATCCTTTGCCTCTCCAAACTCCTCCGACTCTCAATGCGAACTCAAACCACCGGCCATTCACCTCAGTACACGGCAAATTTCTCTGAGTCTCTGACTCCTGCTGCCTCCCGAACCCCCTAACGCCACATGCATGTATACCTGCATGCTATGCAGTACCACGCCACGCATCCGCACGATTCATTCTCTCCTTCATGCGCATGCTTCATACTTCATATTCACCGCCACACCCCGCGCGCTTATCATGTCCCGCCGCCACCAACTATCTGTCATATAGTACTTGCCGCAAGCTGGCTGGATATTTATCAATATAATCGTATCTCCTCCTCGGATCTGGAATTCTTGAGAGTCGGGAGTGCAATCTCCGGAGCTCCGGGGGCTCTCCTTGGGATTTAACGTTAACGCGTTAATTTCTAGGCTTCTGAACTTCTGTGGGCTGGGCCTCCGGCTGATGGGCGAGACTGGTGGGTTGCGACGTGGCTCTCAAAGACTACATACATACATACAAGCATACATACGTTGTATTTTTATTGAATACTACTTATTTTTCAAGTTCTACGTATACCTAGTACCCTGTTTATTGAAATCGAATCAATTCCCCCTCCACTCAGTACGTAGTGCAGCTTGGGAATCTTTACTCTACGAGCTTATGCTACGAGGAACCCCTCGCTCTAGAGCTCGGTGTAATCATTTACCGGTACACGAAAAAGTTCATGCTACTTACTTATATACTGATCAAGCTCAAGCTTCAACGCTTCTTCCACAACTTCACCCTCTCATGAGACTTGCGTTCGGACACCGTAAGGCCAACCACCGGTGACAGATGACCATTGTCAGCTTAAGTTTATCTTATAGCACGATTTTCAACTATTGAGCTTGAGAAAAACTACTAATTCGTTGCAACGAATGAACTGGACGGCGGGCGCTAACTTCTCGAGGCTTGCGCAATGCTCGCGCCGCGCGTCAATGCCACGTGCTGACAGTCTCGTGATCAAGCTCTAGCAAATTAACACCAAATAAACCTATCCCAAACTGAGGGGGCGCTCTTGTTTTCCGTTGCATCAGGGACGAAAAACTCTTTCAATTCTTTCAATCTTTTCCATCACCGATGGCCTCTCGGACAGATTTACTTGCCTGGCTCAACGATCTCCTTCAAATAAACTACACTAAAGTAGAACAATGTGGCACCGGAGCTGCTTATTGCCAGGTTATTGATTCGATTTATGGTGCGTTTACAGTCTTCACGCTTTCTTTCTCTTTTGCTTTGTAGACGCGATCTGATAAGTTTTGTTCTGCTCTTTGTTGCTCTTTCATCTTTTGGGTCGTTTCTTTGGGGCTTGGTGCCGTGTCGAACTGGGATATTCGCTGGGATTTGCTGGGATGCGATGGGATGTCGCGGTGGGATGGACGGCGGGATTCGAATGGGCTTGGAACCGTGATTATGAATGCGATTGGGACTTGGGGTGTCAATAGGCGATGTCCCGATGGCAAGAGTAAAGATGAACGCGAAACACGAGTACGAGTATATCGCCAATTTCAAGGTGATGCAAAATGTGTTCAAAGCGAAGAAGATTGATAAAGTGCGCAGCTTGATTATTTTCTTTGTGAATGCTGACAATGTGATATATGGTATATGTTCTACAGCCGATACCTGTCGAAAAGCTCGTCAAATGTAAAATGCAGTACGTTTCCTTCTGTTTTCATTCCAAAAACCCAAACTCGCTTCGATCCAATTTATCAACGCTCTATACGACATCGAATCCCGTGTTATCATTTTCTTACCTTCTTTATCCCTCACCAACGATCTTCGCGCTGACAGTTTCTTATTTCCTTCACCCTTCCAGAGACAACCTAGAATTCCTCCAATGGATAAAACGTTTCTGGGACCAGAACTACGGAGGTCAAGGTTACGACCCCGTCGCTCGACGTAAAGGTGCACCAACCGATACACCTGCTACAATCGCACCATTGTCTTCTGGGACTTCCTCACGCGCTGGTAACCTCGGTGTCGGTGCTGGAAGAGCAGGAGGTAGAACGCCTATAGGTGGACATCGAGCTGGTTCAACGCAACCTAATGAGGCGGTCCAACAGCTGCAGATGCAGCTTAAGGAGATGAGTGGGCATTTGGAAGGGTTGGAAAAGGAAAGAGATTTTTATTTCGAGAAGGTGTGTTTTCGTGTCTTTCGGAAGAAAATACGAGGACTTATGATATCGGTATGTTAGTTGAGGGAAATTGAGATTTTAGTACAAGAGCAACTTGAATCTGAAGGTGCACCTGACGATCCTACGTTAAGAAAAATTCAAGCGATTTTATATTCTACTGAGGTGCGTCCATTACTCCTTATAAACCACCCACACAAACGCTAACACGACCCTTTTTTGCTAATTTGTAGGATGGATTCGAAGTACCAGACCCAGATGCTGCACCAGCGGACGAGGAAGAGACTTTTTAAGGTGTAGCGTGGCGTCGTGAGTCAAGGTGTGTCGGTGTCGGATGGGGACCGGTGGGGTTGTGGTAGTGGCAGTGGCGAATGTTCTTACCTATCGGATTTTTCTTCTCTTCTTCTCTCCTACCGAAATTCATTCTCCTCGTCTTCGTCTTCGTCTTCGTCCCCGTCCTCGTTCCATCCATCTCTCATCCTTTCGTTGTCGGGTTTCCCCTACCCTGCCTACCTTGCCCGCCTTTGTCCATTGCTCATCGTCCACTGTCGCCACTTTTTTCTTTACTTGTTTTCGCTGCTGTTACCTGCCTTTGGTGTTCATGCACATATATTCTCATCCAACATGTAATCAATTTTTTTTTCCTTGTGACTGACCCCTTTGTGATTACGATGAGATAAGATGTTTCTACGTAGGTCATGTGTGGATGTTGTGACAACAACAAATGGCACCTAGAGCGGTGTGATCCTTCTTAGCTCAGTTGGTAGAGCGCGTCACTAGTACTAAAAGGTGCTCCTGTTGATGACGAGGTCAGTCGTTCGAGTCGGCTAGAAGGAATGCTGACAACCACATTCTTTTTTTTTGTCAGGGGAAAGGGGGTCGTATGCCGTAGAGATAGTATACGATGATGTTCTACATATTCTAGGCATAGGCGTGCTGAACGTATGTGGTGGTGGTGGTGGTGGTGATGATATACAGGACGGACACGCGCGGCAAAGACTCGCATGGAGAAGTTCAAGAAAAAAAAATCTATTATCAAAGATTATGATAACTCAATCCTGAGACTAACTAAAAGAATACACATTTTCACCATACCGGAGGGAGAAGACACCCAAAGTGAACGGCGTTGAATACTGGCTGGTACGTGAGTTACACTGGCCAAGTTCCTCGTCCTGGTTGGTTTTCCAAACTAGCCTGGAAGAAATAAGACGTGCCAAGAGGTTGAACCTCTGGATAACAGGATAGCACGCCGGTTAAACCGGTTCGGACCCGGTTCAAACCCGTTTAAACGGATACTTCACCATATAGTACATACTACATACATCTACCAGATATATCCAATAGGCAGAATCTGCTAAATTATGTGGAAATCTATTGCTGGCTTTTTACTGCATTACTGCGTGAATGGATTATCTTTGCCAGGTCAGCTCACATACTCGCAATCAGAATCCACTCCCTGGGATTCCGGATAGTCAACATGCTCCTGCACCAATAGTCTCTGATGAGGAAGAGTACAATGTAAGTACGATGACAGTACTCAGGCGGACACACGCACTGCGGGAAGAAAACACAATCAGGGTTATTGGGAAACACAATTAAACACGATTTGTCCAGTCAAAATGATTGTGTTTTGACCGCAATCATTTTGAGTGCGTGAACAGATGCCACAATCGTTTTGAGTGCATGAAAAAATACCACAATCATTTTGAGACACCTAATATCTAAACACAATCATCTTGAGTACCTCCACCAGAACATAGACAACATATGATGAATTCCAGCTAGTTCGTGACTAGCCCTCGAACCGGCCAGCGACGGAGCTCTACGCCGAGCTCAAGCCATGCTTGCTGGCCGCTCAGGCGCCGGCGAAGAGCTGACAAGCCCGGGTCACCGCAAAACAGCGCAAAACCCGGCAAAAACTGCCGCCTGTGGCACGGTTGTGTCACGTGGCTGATTGATGATGTCACTACATTGGCATTACGTCACCCCGTGTCGGTCTGAAACTTCAGGGCTTTGCACGCAAGTCTTCCTCCCCCCATTCTTTCTTTCCTCCCCTCACTCTCCTCGTCGCTCGTCGTCGTCGCCATAGGCGGCGGCATCATTAGTCAACTAAATAGGCAACTTCGACTACTTTCAACTCAGCCCATCACATAAGGTCAACTTAGCGACCCGGCTTCTTCAAATCTTCTCGTCTTCTCGATCCTCAGATAGTACTTCTCACCCGCTCTGGGACTGAGTTCCATATCAAATATGCCTGGTGCCGTATTTGACATGTGTTGAAGGATTGAAGCGCATATATTGGGTTAGGAACATGTAGAAGCGATGAAGGCTGGGTAAAGGTACGCTAATCATCGTGGACTTTCGTATGCACCTGCTCATAAGTATTCGCCCCAGGCAAACTTCTCGTCCTCGTCACATGAGTGGAAATCCATCCGGTTTCACTAAGTCATTTTTCGCTCCTCGTATGCTGATCTTGCTGACTTAGTGAGCTACTCTTAGCTCGCGAAGCGTGTATGCAGTCACCTCTTCCTGCCACGTAGTCGGAAATCAGAGACGGAAATCAAGTGTACTTTATCAAGTTGGTGCGTGGTTGGTTTGCGAAGGTTGTTACATACGTAGCTGACGCGTAAGGTATTTCAGATGTAATTTGATACCACTCAGATGTACGTGCGCTTTCGTCGAGTCCCTGTCTTTATAGTATCAGCCTGTACCTACATAGCCAATGACAAATATATCTGGTCTCGAAATATTCATTAGACGGCGAGATGAGCGGTAAATACCCAGTACAGCTGAAGGTAGGGTAGCCCTGAAATCACAATCCTTATGATTGGAATTGTACTCATAATGATTGTGAAAATGTTATTTAAAGTGTGTTTTTGCACGAATTATGATTGTGAAACACAATCATTTTCAATGAGGCTTTTTTCGAACTCACTCCCTCTGATTGTGTTTCACAATCATTGCACTTGGGAAACACAATGGTCGTAATTGGGTTTACTTTCCACAGTGACGAAGGTGAGAACGACTGATATCCAAGCTACAGTACCTGATGAGGAAGAGTACAATGTAAGTACGATGACAGTACTGTAAGCATAACAGATAAGTAATGAATAGAAGCAAAAGTAAAAGGGATATACACACCTCAGGCGGACACACGAAGGTGAGAACGACTGAGGTGTACAGACTCTACACTACGAAGTATATGTGGCCGATCGAAAGTAGCGGTAAAACAAATAGTCTAAACGAACGTGGATACCCGGATAGGGTGGTGATAAAGGAATAGGAGTTCGATGAAATAGGAAGGAATGTGTCTATAACAGGAATGAGGAAAGCCATGTATCGGTGTATGAAGAATAAATATGAAAGAGAGAGAAATGGTATACTATGGAGGAGGGATTCCCTGAACTCTTCGCAACAGTCTCAGCTCAAACTTCCAGATGGATACCATTCTTAGGAACAAGTAGCATATGTTCATTCAGATGAACATGTTCAATGGAATCATCCAACTACTGATCCCTCATTCTATTGTCTACTCGAGATCCTCTGTGATTGGCGGTCCATTGTATCAGAATTTTTCCTGTGTGGCTTTTGATCAAATTACATTGTGGAGTCAAATCTGAGTACAAGGATACAATAAGACAGCATCATTGATATATATAGACACCAAGTGAACTAGGACCAGCACAATAGGTAGTGTACTTACCCTGATTTTTGGCCCAATCAGATATAATTGTCAGGAGCAGTATTTGTGTGGCTCATGGATCAACCACAGGTGGCAGCCACCTGCATGCTAATTGGCAGTGTATACAACCGCTCTGATACGACACTTATACAGACAGCATATTCTGTATAGCGTCAACTTTGAACGTACCTAATGTATAAGATTGAATGTGGTTCCAACGAAATATGCTAAAAGAAACAATTGCGGTCATCAGAATACACTTTACACACAGTGACCAACAGTAAGAGACTAAGAAGAAACTCGAATAATATGAAGGAATCACTGAAAATTACAATAGCGACAGGCATTATAAAGGATTGACGGTAAAGATAATAAGAGCATTGAAGAGCATAAGTATAAGGAGAGACGTTACGATTGAGATTAAGGATCGAAGTGAGAAGTTTGATTTGTCGTCGAAGACGTAACTGTCCGTTAGAAACGTTAAGGAAAGTCTCGTTAAGAGAAAGGGACGGAAGAGGTTGTTCAGCGCTTTTCGTTGCCCGGAGATCTTGGGGAGCGAGAGGGACTTCTAGTACAAGTGTAAGGTACTACCGTCGCGCGGACAGGATCGTATCTCCCGCCACGGGTTGCCACCAGCTCAGGCTCATCTTGAAAATGATTCAGCACGCGCGAAATGGTAGGAGAGAGAGAATCCCCACGATCGGAGCCGTGAGTCGACCAAGACGAAGATCGTGTATGCGGTACATGAGTAAAAACAGGATCATTCCACTGTGGTTGAGGTTGTAGAGTGATTGGAGGCGGAATGGTTGAGGGAGCGGAGGTCGTCGGGTCAATCATCAATTCGGCAGAAAAAGGCTGTCGGAAAGGGTAGGGCGGAGGGATGTGAGCCGGCGCTGAACGTGTAGAAGGATAAGAAGTATATCGAGCGGAAGGTCCTTGTGATTGAGGAGGCGGAAAGGTTAATGGAGGAAGAGTTTCCGATGCATCTCGAAAAGACATGGCACCTGAATGATGCGAGGTGGCTGGCCTGGGTAGAGGAAGATGTTACATGCTCGTTGGTGTCGGAGAGCGACGGTATGGCTGATAGTCTCTAATAAATCGTGGTTGCGAACAGGCAGAAATTGGCGATGTCTCAGGTGGCACGCTCCCCTCTCGTGGAATTGGGGGTCCTGCTGACGGGACATGTCCGGGTACACCAGGTCCGAGCAGCTGAGATGGAGACCCGAGCGAGGGAGCGAGAGGTAGTGGATATTGCGGGTACCCTCGAGGATCATCATAATGCCCCGGTTGGGATCTCGGGTCCACCTCGGAAAGATCGCCTTGTTGAGGCCTGGGATACAAAGTAACAGATTCCGCTTCCGGTCCACTCGGGAAAGCTCCATACTGAGGAGGACGCGACAAGGACTGTTGGTTCTGCGTACGCAGACGGCGAGCTTTCTGGCGTTGATTCTGAAAAAGGGTGTTTAGTCGCGGAACGGGATACAATATTTGAGAAAACTGACTTGAAACCAGATCTGCGGAAATAGAACAATCAACGGAGGTCTAAGAAGAAGTAAAGCATTCACTCACTTGAACTTTCCGCGCACTCAAACCTATTGATCGACCAACCTCCTCCCGCATAGCGGTAGTTGGAAAACGAGACTTAGAAGAATGAAGAATGAGCAAAAAATTGAAACGGAAGGTGTAAAACACATACCTGTGCGAGAAGAGCATGAAGCACAGCGGACTGGTGAGGTGTAGTGAGCGTACGAGTCCTCTTCTTCTTCGGAGCAGACGAGGGAGCAGCCGATTTTTCCGACTGTTGGCTTCGTTCCGCGTCTTCTGTATCTGCCATACCACCCTGAGAATCCGACGAGGGACTAGAGCGATCACTTGGTCTACCTCGCATCGAGGGTTCATCATGAAAGCGTTTGGCCATCGGCTCTTCAGACGTGTCCTCTTCCTCTCGAGCGCGTCGATGTGACGGGCCAGCAATAGGGCCAGTGGGTTGAATAGGACTGTATGAAGTAGTAGGTGACGGGTTTTGACGTTCTCCAGAAGTTATAATAGACGGAGATTGTTCGTGTAACTGAGGTCGTGAAGTACTAGACGGTGGTCTTGAAGGATTTGTAGGTGTGATGCGAGCTGAACGAGAGGGAGAAGGCGACTTAGACATGCATGCAGTCAAGAGAGAGATTGAGAGAGAACGCGAAAGAAAAGAAAAGGTCCTGAATGCAGTTTGAACGCATTCAGGATCTGCGAAGGAGGGAGAAGAAAGAAGGAAAGCAGGGCTGAGTTAGCGTATTCAATATTCATGTGTTACCATAACCAACGGGAGGGCCGAGAATTATTTAGCAACCAGATATTGAAACCGTGAGGACCTCGATCTTGCGTAAGAAGCGATCGGTAACAATTCATAAGTATTATAATTCATTACTGCCCATTCTCCGAGGATGGGGTAAATTTCAGATACCACTCTTGATCCTATAATTATGGCGTGAGCAAGTTAACCAGATAGGTTAAATATTCTACTTACGTCAAGTCCCCCGAATCCTCCGAGCATACTCGAAACATACGACCGTTGCGCCCGGGTTCGACAGTGTAGCAACCAACATAAATTGTTGTCACACTTCCAACATAGGGACAGTTTGTGTCACACCGTGACACCGTGACCAAGTACTACCTTTCCAAGGTGCTTTAACTTATCGCTGAATACATGTCTAGCATGGAAAAAAATTTTAAGACGATGATCGTATGTAGATCCAACATGTTTCATTAATTAAGTTTTTGAGTTGAATCAAATCATATCCAAGGTCTTTCGCGCCCGTATGCACTTTCATGGCAGCCTGTAATTTCGAGCACAGGTTCATCCGCAGGGTATTATGTATCTGCACAGTCCGTCTTTGCAAATTTTCCTAGGTATGCCGCGTGGCAGCAACCACAAAATGCGAGAAATTTTCAGAGATGGACACATGGCGCCGGAGCAAAGAATAGCAAAATGAGAACTCTGACGGCCTGACTTTCGGAACGCAAGACTACTTATAATGTGCCATATAAACAAGGTTTTTCACCACGCTGCGCGCCATGAATAAAATTATGAGTGAATCCCATGACATGCTATGCAAGCCCAGATCAGAGTAACAGTAAATTTGCCACGGACCTGAACTCAATGTGAGATCGTTAATGAGCAATATTGAACTCAGACTTCCACCCATCACTGCACGCTACTTAGTTGTCGTCATAAGCTCCACGTCTAGCGCTTCATACTCAGAGACGATTGGATCTGTTGATAGAAAAAGAAACATCCCCTCCCCCGGGCCCTACATACATAAATGCAGTCGTGGCGTATCAGAAACCCCAACCTCCCTTCCTTGAGAATTGCCAGATGCCATGAAGATCATTGCCTTGCAGTAAGGCCGGGACCAGCGGCTCTGATCTAAACGTCGATTCCACCGTTAGCTTTGCGCCCCGCGGTTTATGTAGAATGCTCAGCACCGAATTTCGCAGCTCCCCTTGAAATACGTTCATATCTCGGTGTGCTAGGGGATTGGAGGTGTTTGGCTAGAGCCTTAGGTAGATTAGTCAGCCATACAGGCTGTAAGCGCCATGTACGCGTAGAATAGGACAATCATCGTATCGTCGACGTGGTATTCCCCAGGAGAGGTCGACAGAAGATTAGCACGGCCACATCTGGTGACGAGAGTAGATTCGACAGCGCAGAACACTAGCTACCGTGGATTTCTTCACAGACCCAGTGAGGGCAGACTCCGACTACTCTTTTGAATTTCGGGTGTCTCCCTCGTTAACTCTATTCGAACCAACCCCTTCACCTACCATCTCGACACCATCTACTCTGTCCGACTCAGGCTCAGGCTCATCTGATATACCTTCCCCAACTACGTCGGACACTATACAGGAACCTCGTCACTCTTTCCGGCTTCAACCAGTAGACTGGTCCAATACCACAGGCTCCCGTACGTCAACGACTACGGGAACACCAATGACCACCAACCCTATGACTATTGTGTCAGCACCAGTGAATTTGCAACCGCTATATGGGAACAGGGACAACGAAAACCCCAGACAATTCATCAAAAACTTCCTTCGAAATTATGCCCTTCTACCAGAAGACCGTTTGGTCACCCTCTTTCCGGTATGGCTGGAGGAAGGCGAAGCGGCAGACCGCTGGTATCAGGGTCTGGATCCAGCAATAAAGAACAGTTGGTCGGCACTTTTGGCAGCTTTTAATAGCAAATATCCGCAGGTGGAGGTGGCGCAGAAGACGCAGGAGGAATATGAGGAGGAGATTCAGGCATTGAAATTGGAGGAGGACATGCTCGGGAAGAAGGAAACGTCAGCGGGGAGGGAGATCTGGTCACATGTGGCTTGGGCGGAAAAGATGGCGACGCTAGCGAGTGGTGCGAAGGTCGAAAGTGGTATGCTGTATATGGCTACTGCGCGGAGGAATTTGCCCAAGCCCATTCGAGACCTTCTCGCGACGAAGTTCTCCAACTGGACCGCCTTTCTGAAGGCTGTGCGAGAGCTTGACGTTGCGCTCCTCAAGGAGGCGGTTGAAGATAGCAGACGAGAAAGGGAGAGGATTGAGAGGCTTGAAGCCAGAGTGTTGGCGTCACCAACAGCTGCCATTAGGACTACCATGGCGCGCACACACATTGGGATGCCTACCACCAATGCCGTTACTAGGGTGCTGCCTCAACGTAACCTAATGAGTGCGTTTCAGTCGACACCGACCACCCGAACCAACATGGTAGCAGGGAGTGCAGGGCGAACCTATAGGCGTGAGCCTGTAGCGAGAGGTGGTGACCAGCGTACCCAATACTCGGAAGCTCAAAAGGCCGAGATGAGACAGGCCATATCGAAACTGCCTCATCATCCGGACACTCCAGAAGGCCGGCAGTTATATCAGAGACAGGTAGAGGAATGGTCACGGTCATCACCGAATGGTAGGGTGTCAGCGGCATCGCCATATCCATTGACACCGGGTACGAGCCCAATATGTTCGGACGAGTGTTGGGATTGTGGATATCATCATCGTACAAAGCCTTGCTTGGCAAAGGCGGATCAGACCATACAACTTCCACTACGGGAACGAATATGGCGACGTATTGCGGTACAGACCTTAGGACCGGTGAATGCAGCACAGGCGGTAATGCTTGTAGAAGAGGAGAATGAAAGATGGGACGGTACGAGCTCGGGAAATGGAGAAGGGCTGTCTGGATAAATAATGCGAACCAGACGGCCCAGAGGAACATTGCGCATGAGGGGGGAGCGAGGGTCCTTGAGCATGTGTCGCCGATGCTCGAGGACAAGAACACAGGTTCGACAGACTTAATCTCGCATGTATCCTACAGTCAGGATTCTTTTAATAATGATGTTGTTGATATCTATTCCACGCATCTTGAGATACAGTCGACGAAACCTTGTAAACCATTCATTCACATGGTTGAACTAATGGGACCGAGAGGGGAGATTGTTAGAGCACGAAGCACAGTCGATGATGGTGCAATGGTGGGAGCGATGTGCTCATCCTTTTACGAGCGTAGCAAACATCGTCTAGGCCCGTTACAAGCATCCACAAAACGTTTGCGTATGGCGAATGGGTCGATTGTGATGTCACGGGGAGTATGGGAAGGTACCATTGGTTTTGGAAAGGCACGCAGACGAGGCTGTTTTGAGGTATTTCCAAGTGGAGGCGCGTGGACGTTACTTTTTGGAAAGCCACTACTGGCATTGTTTAAGGCCGTTCATGATTACGAGGAGGACACCATAGTAGTGAAGGATAGTATGGGGGGTGAGAATTGTAGGCTAGCAAATGAGGCGGAACACTACCGGGCATGGGATGCGCAATTGAAAGGGGAGAGATGGGGCAAAGTAATGGCGCATGGGTCATCAGTGGGGGGAAGTAATACACCCCCCGCGAGGCGAGTTTCCAATGACATCCATAAACTCGATTCAGAGGCGACTCACGTTAGTGTTGTTTCAGTGTTGAATAACAGTACGCTCGTGGATCCAGCTCAAGTACCTTTACCAAGGAGCGATAGAGGTCTGAGGAGAGATTTCTCATGGTCAGAATGGAGGATACAGCGAAAGCAGAGGTGTAGTAGCCGAAGGGCGACGTGTGTAAACTCAGTGGGGGACTCGTCATCCCCCTCGAGGGGAGTAATAACATTAATTGAACCTGAACCCGAACACAAAGATGCTGACTCGGATTCAATGGACTCTTCAGACCTTATGCATGAATATATGGAACAATTGGAGAATTCACCACGGTTGGAGGAGATGGCAGTGCTCCTAACAACCATTATTAAGGAACTTCCCAAAACAACACATAGGGCTCCCGAGGATGTGGCAGACTCGGTGTTGCATGTGGGAAGTGAACCACGAGAGGATGACCCTGCAGCAGAGGTGGAACAGCCTGGCTTTGACAGTCCGGACGATCATTCCATATTTACGAGACGGACAAACCCTTTCAAACCCGAGCGGGTTGAAGCCATCTTACGAGATGTTACAATTGGACATGATCTCACATCGGAAGAACGAGAGACGGTGCGGGAGTTCATACGCGAGTTCGCTGATTGCTTTGCACTGTCCATTCACGAGGTTCTTCCTGTACCTGGTGCACAGCACAAGATGGATATACCGGCGGATGCTTCATTCAGTCGAAAGGCCAATCAACGCCCATTGACACCGGCTCAGAGGGAATGGTTCAACGGAGTTATTGATGATATGTTGAAGGCTGATATCATTGCTCCCATTGATCCAAAGGACGTCAAATGTGTATCACCTACACGGCTAGCTCAGAAAACACATCAGGACGGGAAGACTCTCTCTCTTGTCGAGCTCCAGCACATGGTGAATGACCAATGTGTGGAAGCAGGATTGAGTCCCAGGTTTGACCTACCACCACGGCCTCCATCACAGGAGAACGACCCCCTACACCAACCGGCACATCCCACGAAACCATCTTGGAGAGTATGCCATAACTATGCGGAGCTAAATGCCAAGACAACGGTCGCTTCTATGCCGCCGGGAGATATCCAGCGTAAACAGGGATTACTATCAGGGCATAGATGGGTGACAGTGTTTGATTTTGCGAAAGGGTTCTATGCATGCGAGACGGATCCAAAGATACGACCCTATCTTTGTTTCTACGTCGAAGGACGTGGTTTCTTCACGTACCTCAAAATGCCAATGGGTCTGACTGGTTCACCCTCAACCTTCGGGAAGACTACAGCTCATGCACTTGGAGATTTGGTAGGAACAATCCTGCAACTGTTCGTGGATGATGGTGGAATGGCAGGTGACTTCTTTGATGAGAAGATGGTGAATCTACAGCGAGTCTTTGAACGGATACGACAACACAATCTCTCTATTTCGGCTAAGAAAACTCAGTTCTTTATGTCTGAGGCGGTATTTGCAGGAGGAAGGGTCAGTCGGGATGGAATCAAACCAGATCTCACCAAGTTGACGGCAGTTGTCGACTGGAAGCGACCGCATGATTTGCTCAACTTAAAGTCCTTTTTGGGGTTATGTGGTCATTTTCGATCATTGATTCGTGGATACGCTAAGATCGCACAGCCATTAACAGACTTGGAACGAAAGGCACATGTAGGGGGAGCTCAGTCTAAACAGGAATGGAGGAGACGAATGAGAGCAGTCCAACTACAGAAGGAGTGGGGGAAGGAGCATGACGAAGCATTCATGAATTTGAAAGCAGCCCTCACAAGTGACCCAGTGTTGAAGGGCCCAGTCTTTGATGGGCGACCCTTCATTGTCACCACTGACGGCTCAAAGGAAGGCTTTGGAGCGATGCTTTGTCAACGCTTTGAGCACAAACGGGACAACGGTACAGTGGTCACAAAAATACACCCCATCGCATTTGCCTCTAAGCGAACATCGTTGGCGGAGGAGCGTTACAAACCTTATCTTCTGGAGTTTGCAGCACTTAAATTTGCTCTTGACAAATTTTCAGATACCATATATGGGTTCCCAGTTGAACTGGAGACCGACTGTCAGGCTCTTCGGGACACCATACTCAGCAGCAATCTGTCGACCACGCATGCACGGTGGTTAGAGTCTGTCACCATGCATGATATCCGTGAAATTCGGCATTTACCAGGGGCAATAAACTTTGTGGGGGATGCTCTTAGTCGGAAGTATACCAATGTCCCACGAACAGCGGGTGATGGGAGCGAATGGAGTGTGGAAGCAGATTGGTTCGTGAATGAGGGGTTGGCTTTCGATCTGTACACAATTTTGGCAAGTGACGACCAGAGGGGAAGTTTAGAACGGCGATTTGCACACGTACCGGTATTTAAGCAGGCAATTGAGGCGCTGAAGACAGTGGAAAGAGGAGGTGAGGAACGAGAACTAGCTCGGGCTCGGAGTGTGGGGAGACAGTATATGATAGAAGGCGATCGGTTATGGTTTGTGGGTGGGGGAACAAATGCTCGTCCGAAAGCCAGGGTGGAATGCCTTACACCGGAGGAGATGAGGATGAAAGCGAATGAACAACACGTTGTGGGGGGACACCTAAAGCGAGATTCTATGAAAAGGGCATTGATGGATCAATATAAATGCCCGGGTTTGGACAAGATCATTTCTGACAGTATTCTTAATTGTGGTCAATGTCTCAACTTCGGAGGTGCTCATTTACATTCTCTATTACAGCCAATTACGCGCCGTCGTCCATTTGATCTTCTTGTCGGTGATTATCTGTCAATGCCAAAGGGGAAGGGTGGTTACCATACCGTAGGTCTATATCTGGACACGTCGAGCAATCGGGTCTTTGGGTTCAAATATAGGACTCACGGTTCCGCGACAACAACAACGAAGGCATTAGAAGCACTCTACACAACATACGCACCGTGGGATACATTCATGTCTGATGGGGGCAGTCACTTCAAGAATCGAGAAGTTGAGGACCTTTGTAGGCAGTATGGAGGGAAGGTACACATAGTAGCAAAGTACTCGCCATGGGTGAACGGGCTCGTGGAAGGGGCGAATCGAATTCTGCTGGGAATTCTTAAACGTCTGTGCGCGCCGGATTTGGGAGAGGAAGGGTGGAAGGAAATCAGTGATTGGGAGGACTTGCCGCGGAACTGGCCTGACCATTTCGAACGTGCGATATACATTCTTAACAATCGCATTCTCGGCACCCTTAACCATACTCCTAACGAGCTCTTTTTTGCTATGAGCCTAGATACAGCGCGAACCAGCTTAGAGGAACGGCTGCTCCCCTTACAAGAGCAAGAGGTTGCAGCGCACCTGAATTATGCTGATCAGGAACGTTTTGACGGATTTGCAGCAGCGGTGGCGAATGGGGAGGCGCGTAAGCGCTTGTTTGATGCGAAAGTGTCGAGGTCGAAGCCGGGTGAGGTTGTTTTCAAACCAGGACAACTGGTCCAGGTCCGTGATCCACGGCAAGAAAATACATTCAAAACAACTAGGAAGATTCTACCTACATGGTCGGGGGCGTTACGTGTTACAGGGCGGCTTTTGAACTCGTATACCTTGGAAACCGTCTTAGGCAACCCATTAAACGGTTCGTACAGCGCTAGGCGTTTACGCCCATTTACACCACCCCAAGGTTCGGCACTTCAGAGATACGAATTGGCTAGATTACAGGGAGATGAAGAGGGTATGCAGGCAGAAAGAATGATGGTAGAGACAGACTTGAAGGATGTCGAGCTCCCGTTCGAAGGGGATGGAGGTAGGCACGCAAATGAAGTCAGGGAAGAGGGGAACGGAGTTGATAGCGGAGGAACGGAGGATCAAGTAGGCGAGGGAGATACTCGGAATAGTGGCGAGGAAGGTGATACGATTGCGGCTAGAGTTGCGAGGAGACGGAGGACATAACGCAACGAGGACGTTGCTTCAAGGAGGGGGGCAGATGTGCTAGGGGATTGGAGGTGTTTGGCTAGAGCCTTAGGTAGATTAGTCAGCCATACAGGCTGTAAGCGCCATGTACGCGTAGAATAGGACAATCATCGTATCGTCGACGTGGTATTCCCCAGGAGAGGTCGACAGAAGATTAGCACGGCCACATCGGGCTCGGCCCAGCCAGTAGCATTTTGCTGCACTGCCTGGTCCTGCGGTATGGTCTTGCGGTATCTGGTATAGCGCCACAGTCCCGGCCCCATACATTATATATGATCAGAAAGTCCTTCGATAGGAGAAATCACCGGTCCTACCTGAGACTGTTCCGACAATTGTAAGTATGTGAGTAACCGAGGTGAAGGAATCTATACCGACTCGGATTGGGAAACAGCGAGATTGAGAAATGGTCAAGATCTTGGAAAGATTATCCCCAGCCTTCATTATAAGACACTAGAAGGGGATCCCGGCGCACTACTTCTTTTTTCATATAGTGAACTGAATACGAGATGAACTCATAACATATTCATGCGCGACCGAAGATACCACAGCAGCCACGCTGCGGGAACAACTTAGAGCTAGATACCGGCGCTATCTAGTTCAACCCAGCCTCAATAGTCAGAGTTATTGATAGGCATACAGCAAAACACGTAAATCACCTATGATACTCATTCACAGAATTCAGTTTTTCAGAAACCATCGTGAATTAGAGAATTGCGCACTAGACCGGAGCTCAGTCGCTTGTATATCAGATCGCAAGTGCTGCTGTTCAATGTATCAGTTCAAGCAATAAAGTACTAATAAAGCAGCTGCGACGCTTCCGGATTTTGATACTCTTAAGACATTTATCAGCAGATAAGTATGCCGGCAAGAGAATAGAAGCCCATCATCGCTCACTACGCTCGAACTGACTAGAACATGCAAGTGTCAACAGACCACAAAATTAGTACAGGCACGCTGAAACCAACTCACAGACGATAATGTCGGGGATAGAACCTGTTGTGATATGTGAGCCCATTGCCCATGTAGATACGAAAAAAGCGAAGAAGAGGGTAGAAGCTCACTGACTCTAAACAATAGAGAATATACGGGGGTATTGGAGACTGACTCCGGTTAAAGCCCGCATCGCAGCTTCATACAACCGGTGTTCAAATTTCAAGGGGGCGTCTATCGAACGGCAAAGTAGAGGTGCCATTGACCTGGTACCGTCACCGAGTTGAGCCCTTGAGTGCCACTGACCGACAATATGTGTACGGAAGATAGTGTCTGACTCTCGTCCGGTTGCTAACATTTGAACTTGCAAACCGATTATCCGACGAGCCTAACGAGAAACTTCAGGACCCCGGACTATGAAAGAAGATGCCATATCCCAGTTCGGACAAGATTGGAGTCAGGGACCTTGGAAGCTCAGATGTCAAGCATAGAGGCTAATGTTTTCTCAAGTTTGAGCCTGGACAACGGGACAGAGCAGCGGGCAGCACTCGCTGGGCCTGCCGCTGCCTGCCGGTCCAACTCCGGCCAACACTTTCCGGCGCCGGATATCGGAACCTTAAATGGGGGTCATACACCGGCTCGGATACTTGAGTCAAATCGTAATGAGGAAAATATTCAGGATACGACCTCCCTCTCATATTCCAGGGTCCTGAAACAGCCTGAAGCTCCCTGAAAGTAACCAAATAATTAATCCATACTAAGAAGGCATAAATGTAGTTCAGAGTGAGAGAAAAGGGTTCTTGACAACGAACATATGCACAGCGAGTGATAAAGTGATGTCAACAGTTTTAGGAGCAGCAAGGAGCGAGGATAGGTGACGAAAATCTAGACTTGAAAGCTCGTGAATGCTAATTATTCAACATGTCATATGGAATCGCCGTTTAACGAATCACATTGTAGGAAGAGAAGGAGGTGGTGAAACAGGGAACATTGGTGACCACT